>MJUU01045985.1:6757-51776 GCA_002080025.1 Modiolus philippinarum | reverse complement strand
ACCGCCATTTTCAAAATGGCTGCCAAAAAAGGCAGGAAAATTCAACATCGTCCAATTTCAAAGAAATTTGATTTCCAAATAGATATTAATGTTGCTACTTCAAAGCCAATGTTTAAAATTGTTTGTTGACTGCCATTCACAAAATGACGTCACGACTTCAAAACTGGTGTCGAAAGTGGTCCTTAGCAAGAACATTTTTTATCAAAAAAGCCCAACAAAGAAATATAATAAAACATGATCAGACTTTAATAACAGTTCAAGATTTTGGTGGTGTTCGACCTACGAAAGTTTGAGAAACTGATGATCAACTGTATAACTTACATTGTTACCTTGATTGTGGCAACTGAAAGCCAGGTGAGCGATACAGGCTCCTGGGAGCCTCTGGTTTTTTTATTATTGGAAGATCATGTAATACATTTTCAGTATAATTTCTCGTATAATTAGAATATTTCCAATTCTCTGACATCAGGCATGTGAGCAGTAAAAGTATATGTATGTTTTTTTTTTAACAGTCTACTATAGACCATGTTGTGTTAAGAGATCTATTAAAACCAATACAAGAACTGTTTGAAGATGTACGACGGAAAGCTATGATGAGATTAGAATATGAAGGATTACACAAGGCTGAAGCTATAACTACACCAGGAGCTAGATTTTACCAAGATCCTGCAGGGTTTGCCATGGATAGATATGCTTACTATGTCTGTTTTAAGTGTAAAAAGGTACATTTTATAACCTTTGCTGTATTGATACAGATTTTGTGTCATCTTCAGTGTTTTATTTTTGTTCATAAAAGAAATGGGGGGAGATTTATTGTTTTTTCTCAGGTTAGGGGGTTTGGTGTAGGTGTTTGAAGATTTTTAACTCACCTCATGAAGTGAGGGGGGCTTATGTGATATCCCTAGCGTCGGCGTCCACGTCGGCATCCGGTTAGGAAGAATTATTAAAAGTCCATTCCTTCTTACTGACAAGTCCCACATCAACCATATTGATATGTGTGATGCATTTAGGGATGAAAACAACAATGCATGCTTCGGATGCTGTCTGTGACCTACATTTTTACGCATGAGCGACTTGGTTATGTAGAATGGTTAAAGTCCATTCCCGCTTACTGACATGTACCACATCAACAATATTGGTATGTATGATGCATTTTGGGATGACAACAACAATGCATGCTTCGGATGTTATCTGTGACCTTTATTTTATGCATGAGCGACTTGGTTATGTAGAATGGTTAAAGTCCATTCACGCTTACTGACATGTCCCACATCAACCATATTGGTATGTATGATGTATTTGGAATGACAACAATGCATGCTTCAGATGCTGTCTGTGACCTACATTTTACGCATGAGCAACTTGGTTAGGTAGAATGGTTAAAAGTCCATTCCTGCCTACTGACATGTCCCACATCAATCAGATTGGTATGTATGATGCATTTTGGGATGACAACAACAATGCATGCTTCGGATGCTGTCTGTGACCTACCTTTTATTCATGAGCGACTTGGTTTAGTAGAATGGTTTAAGCCCATGCCTGCTTACTGACATGTCCCACATCAACCATATTGTTACGTATGATGCATTTTGGGATGACAACAACAATACATGCTTCCGATGCTGTCTGTGACCTACATTTTACACATGACTGAATCTGTTAGAAAGAATGATTATAATCCATTCCTGTTTACTGACATGTGCAACATGTGACAATGCTGCACAACGAGGTGAGCTTAGCAGGCTGTGGCTGCTTTCTATGTTTTAATACATTAGTTGAGGGTCTTGAACAAAGTGAGTCCCAACCTCCCACATAAATTTTAATGGAACAGCCCTTATTTGATTCAATAAAATCTTGTCAAATATATTAAAATACAAAAATATTAAATTGTTCTAGGCTTACTATGGAGGGGAAGCTCGGTGTGAAGAACAGGCTGGGGCTGTAGAGGATTACGATCCAGAAGAATTGGTCTGTGGTGGATGCTCTGATGTTTCTAGAGCACAGGTAATATGCCAGTTATCTTAGTTTTACCAGCACCCAGTTCAGGACCTGTATATCAGAATCAGTATTTCACTCCATTGTTATACCATATAATATTGAAATATTTACCATATCGTATTAGTTTCTGTATACAGTCTCATAAAAATCTTTGAGGAATGCAATTTTCCAACATTAGGATGACCAATAATCATAATCATTTCGCAAACAAAAGCAAACACTTCTTCAAACCATGAAATTTGCAACCAGTGAAATTACTCCTTTATATTGTATAGGCAACTAGTGGTAATCTTAACGTGAATCAACATTTGATTTCAATTGAGTGAAATCTTTGCCTAACAGTACACTTATCATACAATTAGTCTTTGTCTTAAATACAAACATGAATGTCTTCAGTGCTGTATTAAAATGCCACATTTCAAAGATAGTACAGTGCTCCCCTGTTAGACCTGTGACAGGACAGCCTATCTATGTTGTAGTAGGTAGATATATAGCCAGTAAAAATGGACTGAGCTAATGGAATATTTCTTTAGCTCATTCGGTTAGGTGGCTGGCTGAAGTGCTAGAGGTCCCGGGTTCGATCCCCGGAGTTGACATTAGTCAATTTTATATGAAGTTTCATGCTCTCCGGTTACATTTGGCACCCAGCTAAAAAACCCACGGTGGTTAGAAGGAGCTAACCAGGGTTTGTGTGTGATTTGTGTTGAGAGTCATACATAAGTATGATGACTCTCGAGGTGGGGGAAGTGTGACAGGACAGCCTATCTACGTTGTAGTAGGTAGATATATAGCCAGTAAACATCCACTGAGCTAACAGAATATTTCTTTAGCTCATTCGGTTAGGTGGCTGGCTGAAGTGCTAGAGGTCCCGGGTTTGATCCCCGGAGTTGACATTAGTCAATTTTATATGAAGTTTCATGCTCTCCGGTTACAGACCACCTCGTATGTAATGGCAGTCCCTCACTTATTGCCACCCATTTTCAAGGTTCAAGGTCCATTTTTGTCAAAAAGTTGTATAGTTTCTATGTTATTTATTCCCTTTGATATAGTACATGTACTGAATAACTGCATGGTAAATCAATTACTATATTACTCTCAAGATAGATGACTTTTGATGGGGGCAGATAAACAGCTTGACTTGTGTTTAGAGTCGGTCTCTAGTACATGTACATCCACACAGGTCAATAATACATGTATACTCCTTTGGAAAATACAAAACTTACTGTTGGAGCAACATAACCTAGTTGCCTAAATATTTAGCCATCACTTATTCTGCTTCAGTGTCCTTCCTTGTGGGGGACATTAATTTTTTGTTTTTTGTGCCCCTGTGAAAAAATCCAGACATGTTACAGATATCCAGTAGCTTGAATGTTATTAGTTATTGTCGCCATGGAAACAATAACAAATGATTTACATTGTAGGTGTGTCCAAAACATGGAACAGATTTTCTGGAGTATAAATGCCGTTATTGTTGTTCAGTTGCTGTTTTCTTTTGTTTTGGAACAACACATTTCTGTAATGCATGTCATGACGACTTCCAGCGAATAACAAATATACCAAAAATAGAACTACCCAGATGCCCTGCAGGTCAGTATACAATCTTGTCTACCAGTCAATAACAAATATACCAAAAATAGAACTACCTAGATGTCCTGCAGGTCAGTATACAATCTTATCTACCGGTCAATAACAAATATACCAAAGATAGGACTACCCAGATGCCCTGTAGGTCAGTATACAATCTTATCTACCAGTCAATAACAAATATACCAAAAATAGAACTACCTAGATGTCCTGCAGGTCAGTATACAATCTTATCTACCAGTCAATAACAAATATACCAAAGACAGAACTACCCAGATGCCCTGCAGGTCAGTATACAATCTTATCTACCAGTCAATAACAAATATACCAACAATAGAACTACCTAGATGTCCTGCAGGTCAGTATACAATCTTGTCTACCAGTCAATAACAAATATACCAAAGATAGAACTATCTAGATGTCCTGCAGGTCAGTATACAATCTTATCTACCAGTCAATAACAAATACAGTGCACCCTCATTATAATGCCACCTTTGGGACCAGAGAAATTTTGGCGATAAGTGAGGGTGGCGAGGTATCGAGGGAATAAATTACATAGAAACTATGCATTTTTTTGGAAAATGAAGCTTGAAAATGGTTGGAGTTAAGTTGAGGGCCTGCCGTTAAAGAGGGGCGGTATAACGAGGGAGCACTGTATACCAAAGATAGAACTACCTAGATGTCCTGTCAGTCAGTATACAATCTTATCTACCAGTTAATATTAAATAAGCCAAAGACAGAACTACCTAGATGTCCTGCAGGTCAGTATACAATCTTATCTACCAGTCAATAACAAATATACAAAAGATAAAACTATCTAGATGTCCTGCAGGTCAGTATACAATCTTATCTACCAGTCAATAACAAATATACTAAAGATAGAACTACCCAGATGTCCTGCAGGTCAGTATACAATCTTAATTACCAGTCAAAAACAAATATACCAAAGGTAGAACTTCCCAGATGTCCTGCAGGTCAGTATACAAATCTTATCTACCAGTCAATAACAAATATACCAAAGGTAGAACTACCCAGATGTCCTGCAGGTCAGTATACAATCTTATCTACCAGTCAATAACAAATATACCAAAGGTAGAACTACCTAGATGTCCTGCAGGTCAGTATACAATCTTATCTACCAGTCAATAATAAATATACCAAAGATAAAACTACCTAGATGACCTGCAGGTCAGTATACAATCTTATCTACCAGTCAATAATAAACAGCTGCGCCAAGTCGCATGATACGCCCGTCGTCATCCTTCAAAACTTTAAAGTGATTTAGGTAAGGGGTTCTCAATTCAGAAGCACCTATAACTGCCTAATTATGCCTGATATCTCTTTCAGAAATTAATCTGCAAAGTTAAAAGTGAGCTGATCAAAGTACTTATCAGTTAGAGCACGACATATAATAGATTGCATTAAAATTGACAACAAAGTCCCATAACTCTTGCAAGAAAAATCGAAATTTCACGAAAAAGTATACAGACTGTAAGGTCATCACATCAAATACCTCTTCAAAGTTTGAAGTGAATTGGCTAAAGAGTTGTCAAGTTAGAGTGTGACGTGTAAAAAATTGCCTTAGAATTAACCAATCAAGTCCCATAACTCTTGCAAGAAAAATCGAAATTTCACGAAAAAGTATACAGATCGTGAAGCCATCATTCCCAATACCTCTACAAAGTTTGAAATGAATTGGCCAAAGGGTTGTCAAGTTAGAGCGCGACATGTAAAAAATTGCCTTAAAATTGACGAATAAAGTCCCATAACTCTTGGAAGAAAAATTGAAATTTCACGAAAAAGTATACAGATCATGAGGCCATCATACCTAATACCTCTACAAAGTTTGAAGTGAATTGGCCAAAGGGTTGTCAAGTTAGGGCCCGACAATGAAACTAACGGACAGACGGACAATTGGACATTGGTATACCATAATACGTCCGTCATTAGACGGGCATATAAAAATATACCATACAGAACCATCCAGATGTCCTGCAGGTCAGTGTACAATCTTATCTACTAGTCAATAACAAATATACCAAAGATAGAACTACCTAGGTGTCCTGCAGGTCAGTATACAATCTTATCTACCAGTCAATAACAAATATACCAAAAATAGAACTACCTAGATGTCCTGCAGGTCAGTATACAATCTTATCTACCAGTCAATAACAAATATACCAAAAAAAGAACTACCTAGATGTCCTGAAGGTCAGTATACAATCTTATCTACCAGTCAATAACAAATATATCAAAGATAGAACTACCCAGATGTCCTGCAGGTCAGTATTCAATCTTATCTACCAGTCAATAACAAATACATGTATACCAAAGATAGAACTACCTACATGTCCTGCAGGTCAGTATACAATCTTATCTACCAGTTAATAACAAATATATCAAAGATAGAACTACCCAGATGTCTTGCAGGTCAGTATACAATCTTATCTACCAGTCAATAACAAATATACCAAAAATAGAACTACCTAGATGTCCTGCAGAGCAGTATACAATCTTATCTACCAGTCAATGACAAATATACCGAAGATAGAACTTCCTAGATGTCCTGCAGGTCAGTATACAATCTTATCTACCAGTCAATAACAAATATACTAAAGATAGAACTACCTAGATGTCCTGCAGAGCAGTATACAATCTTATCTACCAGTCAATAATAAGTATACCAAAGACAAAATCACTTAAGTTGTTGGTTGCTATTCAAACTTATCTACTAATTCCAATCAATAGTAAACATGTTAATATTCTCAGTTTCTTTTGTACAGTTTAAATGATTCCTTATGTTAAAGACCAAACTCCAATAAATATTTTTCATATTATGAACAATGAAGGGATATGGAGTAAATGCAAATGAGACAAAGTCTCTACAAATACATGGTAAAACTAAGCAATGGTACAATGCTTTTATTGTTGTTCTTCATCTTGAAATTACCATGAGGCCTTCAACAATGAGCTTTGCTCATAACTTAAAGTAATTTCAAGACTTCAGATCATTTCAATTTTAATTTCCTTAATTACCTGAAGTTCTCATTGTGCAGCAATATGATTATTTCAAAGTGGCAGGTCTATCCAGTAACATATCCAAGCGATGACCCAACTAAAAAGTCCAATAAGAAATTTGTATTGGCCTATCAAAACTTGTCATATTATTGGGCATACATGTTCCCATGGGTGTCAAGGCTTCAAAATTTTTCACATGCAATGAGGGTCACTTAATCAATTAAAATGTTTGATCTATTTTAGGTCCACGTGGAAAACAAATGGAAGGAGATGAATGTCCACTTCATGTACAACATCCACCGACAGGTGAAGAGTTTGCACTAGGATGTGGAGTGTGTAGAAACGCTCATACATTTTGAAAAGAACATTGGATAGTACTGATGTGTGCTTTATAAAATGTTAGTTAAAATTTATTTAGTGCTTGTTACAGAATAAACACTGAATGTTCAAATGTTATTTGTTAAGTGCTATTATTTTGAAAATTAGATAACTGGAACCATGGATTATATTTTGCTGAACAAATTTGTATTTTGATATGATTTTAAATAATTTATGAAATTATGGTGGTATAAACCTTCATTTGTAAAATTTCATGAAATTTTCAAAAGTTGTGTGTGTGGTTTTTTTTTTTTTGATATATGAGATATAAAAAAAAGATAGAAAATAAGTGTTACAAGATTGGTTAATTGATAAGACAATTAAACATAAGGATACTTTGGACTTTAACAAATTGAACGCAGAACGCATTAAGTTTAATGATTAGACTTTAAAAAAATGTTATAAATATGGAAATATTGTTATTGATTGGATAAAGCTAATTTTTATACAGATAACATTAATTATCAACTTTTCACTTGGGCAAATGATGTCACAATATCCTCAATTTAAATTACCACCTGGTGCATCAATTTGAAAAATAAATCCCAGTAAAGATGCATGTAAATCTGTTTACAAAAATAATATACAATTAATGACTTTTGATGAGGTTAATACCACAATTTAACAACCCAAGAGATGTGATTATTACCGAGGCCTACGGCCGAGGTAATTATCAGATATCGGGGGTTGTTAACTTGGGGTTTTAACAAAAATTGAAAGTCATCAGTTGTTTTATTATATAAATAATTGTTCTGAAAATTTAACGTTTTTACTCTTGTGTTTCCTTCTTTCAACAGTTTAGTCTTGACACTGTTTCTACTTTGGGAAATGGATTTTCCCTGTTACTATATATAGGTACATGCTGAAGTGTTAAAAAGTTATGTTAACCTAGTGAGCTTAATTGCGCAGTGATCATCACATTAGAAAACTAGGATTTTCCCTGTTACTATTTATGGGTACACACTGAAGTGTTTAACAGTGATGTTAACCTCATGTGCTAAATTGCGTGGTGATCATCATGGTTTGAAAGGGAAAGCGAAGCACTGATTTATCCAATCAGATTCTTGTATATTTATAGTCATATAATAATAAGTATTACCAATCAACTGTGATGAATATCAATAATAATGTCACTCCTGTAGAATAACACAATGGATTAAATTGGTTTCGAACAAGTTGTGCTTTGTTTTTTTGTACTCTTGACTTAATTATTGACATCATGGTGGATTTTTATTCTATAAATGATTATAATCTTGTAAAATGTATTCTATGATTTAAGTTCGAATGTATTCACACTGTATTTTACCAGAAGTTAACATTAATGACTGAGTATTCAGTAAAATAACAGGTGTAATGTTTGTTATACAAAATTAATGTCAGAACTTACTGCTTTTTGTATCTTATTTGGTCTGTGATAATAAAATTTTAAAAAATTAGTCATCAGATTTGTGTTTTAATTATCCCCTCGCCCAACGGAGTTGGGGAGGGATATAGCATCTCGCCCGTCCGTCCGTCCATCCATCCGTCTGTCGGAGTGCCCCTCCGTTCGTCCCACCTCAGGTTAAAGTTTGTGTTAAGGTTCAGATCTGAGAAACTACATGTGGCACATCAATCATCTTTGGTCAGCAGCATCACTCTCCAAGACACATCGTCTTGGAGAGTGATGCTGCTTCAGATGATAATTGGGTCACTCTGACCTACATTTTACGCTTCAGTGACCCAGGTTAAAGTTTGCGTTAAGGTTCATATCTGAGAAACTACATGTGGCACATCAATCATCTTTGGTCAGTGGATGCGTCTTGGAGAGTGATGCTGCTTCAGATGATAAATGGGTCACTCTGACCTACATTTAAGCTTCAGTGACCCAGGTTAAAGTTTGTGTAAAGGTTCATATCTGAGAAACTACATGTGGCACATCAATCATCTTTGGTCAGTGGATGCGTCTTGGAGTGTGATGCTGCGTCAGATGATAATTGGGTCACTCTGACCTACATTTTACGCTTCAGTGACTCAGGTTAAAGTTTGCGTTAAGGTTCATATCTGAGAAACTACATGTGGTACATCAATCATCTTTGGTCAGAGGATGTGTCTTAGAGAGTGATGCTGCTTCAGATGATAATTCGATCACTCTAACCTACATTTTACGCTTCAGTGACTCAGGTTAAAGATTGCTTTAAGGTTCATATCTGAGAAACTACATGTGGCACACCAATCATCTTTGCTTAGTAGATTCGTCTTGGAGAGTGATGCTGCTTCAGATGATAATTGGGTCACTCTGACCTACATTTTACGCTTCAGTGACTCAGGTTAAAGTTTGCGTTAAGGTTCATATCTGAGAAATTACATATGGCACATCAATCATCTTTGGTCATTGGATGCGTCTTGGAGAGTGATGCTGCGTCAGCTGATAATTGGGACACTCGGACCTACATTTTACGCTTCGCTGACTCAGGTTAAAGATTGCTTTAAGGTTCATATCTGAGAAACTACATGTGGCACACCAATCATCTTTGGTTAATAGATTCGTCTTGGAGAGTGATGCTGCTTCAGATGATAATTGGGTCACTCTGACCTACATTTTATGCTTCAGTGACTCAGGTTAAAGTTTGCATTAAGGTTCATATCTGAGAAACTGCATGTGGCAAATCAATCATCTTTGATCAGTGGATGCATCTTGGAGAGTGATGCTGGTTCAGATGATAATTGGGCCACGTTGACCTATAATTTTAGGCTTCAATGACTCAGGTTATAGTCTGTGTTAAGGTTCATAACTAAAATAATACATCAATCCTCTTAGGTCAGTGAATGCCTCATGGAGAGTGATGCTGCTTTTGAGAATTAATATTTTTGAAACTTGACTGAATTTGGAAATTTAATTGCTACAGGCAAGGGGATTAGCTGTCGTTTCCGACTGCTCCCATCTTGTTATATGTGTGGCAAGCCAAACTTATACCATTACAACAAAGATGATTAGAAATCAAAGACAAGGTAGAAATCAAAGACAAGGTAGTAATGCCTATCTTGACAACACTTCAGAAAACTGCAAATTTTATTTAAACATGCTTCACCTGCATGGTCTTATGTGTAATTTAAAACCATCGATACCAAAGTATCAACTTCAGGAAATTCTTTCAGAAGGGGGATAGAGGCGTTGGTTCACTATTTTGAAATTTAAAAGCACAATAGTTTTGTACAACAAATATTGTGATCATGGAGAAAAGGGAAAATGATCTCGTCCTTTCACTACTACTTTACCATTACATGAAAACAACAGGTTACTCATGATGTGCTGACTTTTGAGCAGCATGAAAAGAACAACCAAAACATTTCTTTGTTTCCCAATGCTCCATATTTCAAAAATTCTTTCCCCACGTATGGTCACTCCTCAGTTTTTATCATATCAAGGTTTTACAATTAATACTTTAATTTATAGATACATTGATCATACACCATTTTAAGCAAAAAAGGTTGATATTTCAGTGTGACGGTTTTGGAGATGTAAAATTTCAGCAGGATACCAAACCTCTCTAGACTTTTCATTTACTTTGCATTCAGGCAATAATCCGTTGGTATGCAATGAAGTTATATCAAGAATTCCATCTAATTTTGTCAAAAGTCAATTAAAGATGAATACAATCATACTTTGAAAAAAAAAGAAAGTTGAGGTCAGTGTGCAAAATTTTCTAATGCACCATGTTGGATAAGATAAGAGAATTTCGTAAGTCAGAGATAGTTTCAAAAACCTGAGGAGTGACCATCCTTAAGAGTCAACTGGAATAAGAAATAGTCTTCAAAGGAATCCCAGATTGATTCAAAAGTACCCTTATTTTAATATCTAAGGAACATGATGTGTGATTTAAAGGAACTCCAGTCTGAGTATTGACTTGAAGTAGCCCAGCCTTGTCTTCATTCAATGGTACCTCAGTCTTGATACAAGGTACTTATTACTGAAGCCATGATTCAAAGTACCATAGTCTTGACTTGAAAGTAGCCCAGTCTCAATTCAAATATAGTTTAGGCTTGATTCAAAGGTAACCCAGTCTTTATCAAAAGTTACTGAAACCATGATTCAAACTACCACATTATTGACTTAAGGATAGCTCAGTCTTAATTCAAATAGATTCTACTCTTGATTCAGTCTTGACTTGATATTTGCTTGGTAATATATATGTCAAGATCATTAATAATTCATTGATATTAGTGAGCTGCTCAGAGTATTGTAATATGGTTCAAACATTTTGTGAAATATACACAAAACTCAAACATCGAAAACCAAAAAAATGTTTTTTGGGCTTTAAAGATTTAAAACTCATTGTCAAATTATGTTTGATCAAATGTACCAAATGTACAAACTGTAGAGTTGATGAGACACACATTTTCATCCTTGTACTTTCGACTGAAAATTCGGGGATATTGCCTTTGCCTCTTTTATTTTATACTAATTTATTCAATGAAGAAAAATATTGGACAACAGACAAAGCCTTTACATGCCCTCTTCCTAAGTACACGCATAAGGTATACATTACAAATAACAAAAAAAAAATAAAAAACAAGCAAAATTGACAAGCATGAACACTAGTGAGGCTCCTCGTGATGGTACCATGTCTGTATGTCCCTTCGTCTTAGAAGGTGTTAGCATCCAGGATAGTTTGTGGTGTTTCTGCATACATGCTCTTGAATAAACCGGTGATAGAAAAAAGATGTGAGGCACTGAACCTCCTGGAACCAATCTGGTGGTGACTGGCCTGTTGACGTGGATATTTCACACTTACCTGATGTCATCCACGCAGGTGATTATCTTGTAGTAGCTGATCGACGAATTTATCTGGGTGATGTCTGCAATGATTCATCACAACCATTATAAGATTCCATTGTAGAAGGTCTTCTGTCATATGGTGTAGGTGAATCTGTCTTGTCATCATCTACTTCACTTTTCTGAGAACGTGCGTCCCCGTTAGAATCTCCTGCTTCTGATTTTACTGGTGTTGCATCTTGAATGTCCTGCTGAGATGTTACTACAGTAAGGGTTGGGGCTGCGCTATCTTCATCTGGCATATCAAGTACAACCACCCTTTATTCCATATTTATGAGGAATCTTGATAATTAAATGTTGGTTCCTTTGGTGTTCTTGGTACAGGCATCGGTGGTTGCTTTCTTTTTATAGTCCTTGATTGGTCTTTTTTGCTCTATAATATGATCCACGGGCAAAAAAAGTCTGCAAATTTCTTATGCTTATGCGAACTTCTCCACTTTCCATCTATACTGAAATAACTAGAATGTCTGCGTTTGGTTGGTTCAGTACTATATATGGCTTTTCTTACTGTTTGTCCGAAATCTTGTGTTTCGCGTCAAACGCCAGAATCCCTTACTAGTTCTCCTTTCTGTAAAGTGGCACCTTTCACTTTAGCGTCATAAGTGTACTTCTGCTTCTGTTGTTACTTCTTTGAAGCTTCCACGGCTACGTTGTGGGCATACTGTAGTCAGTTCCAAAAATTTATAGGCTAACTAGCCTCTCTGGTCCGTCTTGATTCGTGTGTTGCATTACTGACTTCCGGATAGTATATAAAATAAGTGAGAACCGAACCGTCAATCTAAAAGCGAACAATCCAAGGACAATGGCAACACCAGAAACAAAAAAGGCAGAAAAAAAACAAAGACACATTCGGGTTAAACTTGATTTCAGAGTCTTTCCAGTGGTCGTTAAGTCTACTTTTGAAAATATTCAATGATTTCGCATTGATGACCTTTTCAGGTAAGCTGTTCCAAGTATCCACAATTCTTTGGGAGAAAATATATTTTCGAATGTTAGTTCTACAGTGCTTTTATATATTTTACAACTGATATAGTTGTATCCTGCGGTATCATTTTTTTCAGATCGAAGGCAACACCGACTGGCAATCTTGGCTCTCTTCCAAACATGAAGTAGTGTGGGAAAAGCCCAGTTGTACACATGGCCAAGGGGTTAAAGTAAGTTTTTCAGTTCCTTCTCTTGTCTGGTGCAAGTGTGCCCAACATATCCAAGAGTGTTCTGTTGAATCTCTCGCACATACCATTTCCCATAGGATGGTAACTGGTATTATGCCTTTCATATTGCAGAGTTCCTTGATCTTGGACTCAAAATTCACACACTGGTCTGAGTGAATCCGGTCTGGTATCCCTCAGTGAACCACAAAGTTCTGGTAGAAGTTAAGGCTGGTGAATTATCTGTTATGACAAGGGTGTTCTGATGACCTCCGTTTGATGGCTCTTTGGTCAGGTAACACACTGGTTGCAGAGATGATGTCTCTATGCTGACTAGTAGTGCTCTCTGTGTATCTTCGGATACATCTTTCACAGTTGGATATTAGATTCTCCACATCCTTGATCACACCAGTCCAATAAAACATGTCTTGAAGGAGCGACAGGTGTCCTGTCTTTACCAGGATGGCCTATGTCGTCATGGAGTTATTTAAGAGTAGTTTGTATATGTGCTGACGGTAACACAAGTTGTTTTTCTTCATTGTTGATGGTGCATGTCGTTGAACAACATCAATAACCATCAGCTGTTGACACTGTCTCTTCAATATATAATCTCCTTTTCCAGGCTTCTCGCTCTTTTAAAACAGCATCTCTCCATCGTAGTAAAGTGGTAGTCTGAGCCTGTGCTGTTTTCCCGTTATTGATGTCTGAAGTAGTTGTTCCATTCTGATTAACATCTGCCTTCAGTATATCAGGATTAACAGGGAGGCATTCTGCATAAGGGGCTGGTGTTACTGCACTACAAATAGCCTTGATGGTACTACTATTGATGTCAAACAACGGCAGTAGAATACCGAAGGAACAAAGGAGTGAAATTTACAAACATCGAACTCCAAAGGCATGGCCAAAACGAGAACAATGACGTTAGACACAAAACAATGACGTTAGACAAAGCACAGAAATAGAAATCACAACATTCAAAACAAAGGCACCCACAATGTGAACTCCAGTGAAACAGAGTGACATCAGGTGCTCCTGAAGGGTAAGCATGTCCTGCGCATCCGTCACACTGTGTGTGAGTCAATCAAGGAAAATGTCAAATTAGGTAGTCAAATCCGGGAAGACGTGAATCTAGCTGAAAATGTCCACTTTCATTTGGGATACTGACACGTCATATCTTTAAATGATGTTATGGTGACGGCATAGAATTTCTTGAGGGATGAAATTAACATAGGTTGAACGAATCCCTGACTAAGCAGCTTTTGGGATAGTGTTTTTGCTCTGTTCAAAAAATTACTGTAAAACTACACGCTCGACAGTAACGAATCAACTGAAATGTACACTCCTTAGGCTGGAGAGGTAGGTATATTGCTGCTAAAAAGGGAAAGTTCTGTCTCTGTTGGTAATCTGTTCAGTACATCTCCATCGTTGTTGGTATTGCCAGGAAGATTGATGACAAAGTTGTACTTTACGAGATCTCCCAGCCATCTGTGTCCTGTGGCATCGAGCCTGGCTGTAGTTAGGACATAAGTTACAGTCCATACAAATAATCCTTGAACTTCTTAGTGATGGTCCACTTTAGCGCCAGAAATTCCATCTTATGAGGCGGATAGTTCTTCTCGGCCTTTGTAAATCCCCTACTGGCATAACAGATGACATGATTTCTTCTTTCCTTTTCTTGGCATTGATCAGCTCCTATTCTAGTACTTGTACTACACTCATCTCTATGAACTGTAAATGGCAATTCAGGCTTTAGGTGGCTAAGGATTAGAGCAGATGTCAGTCTTTCCTTCAATGTGCAAAAGCTTTTTTTTTTGTTGCTCTCCCCATATCCACTCTTTTGATGTCTTTTCTTCCTTTGACCCTTCTTGCCTGCTGGTATTGGCATCAGATCTATTCCAGGTCGACTGATCTGGCTGAAATTGTGGATGAAGCGGTGGTAGTATCCAGCTAAAGTTCGTAACTCAGGAGATGTAGGGGGTAGGTCATGATGCTACTCTTTCCGTCTAGTCGGGATCAACCTCTACTCCATTATGGCCACAATATGGCCAAGGAAAGTATTTAGTCGCTGGAAAAAGGAACAATTGTTTTGGAGCAAGTTTCAAGTTGGCTTGTCTCATTCGTTCCATTAACAGTTCCAGTTTCTGAAGACGTTTGTGTAGGTCTTGCTGAAGATGATACATCGTCAATGAAGACACAGCATATCTTCATATTGTAATCATCCTGACAGTTCTCCATCAGCCGTTGATACGTTGAGGGGCTATTGGTCAGGCCGAACAGCATCTGATGATACTAATAAAAACCGAGAGGTTCCACGGTGAAGGCCGTCCTTTCCTTTTGTTCCTCAAGTTTATCCAATGACTTAATACCCAAGTTACCGTGAATTTAAATTCTGCATATGCGCATTTCGACAACTTATGTCTCTTCAGTTCAGATAAAATCTAAACGTTTGGAAGACCATTAACTCAAAAGATGTTTGAAAACTGATAGAGAACAAATAACCAAAATGATCTAAATTGAAAGCCAAAATCAGCTAAGGACAGAGCTTTGCATGAGGGAGATACTCCTTAGTTTTAAACAAAATTTACAAAAATTTAGATATTCTAAGGTTTAAAATAGAATCGGCTTTCGGGTCAGCACCGAAATACTGACTACTGGGCTGGTGAATACCCTCGGGAACTTACAGTCCACCAGCAGTGGCATCGACCCAGTGGTAACAAATGACTTAATACCGAAGTTACCGTGAATTTAAATGATGATATCCCACCTTAATGTCGACAACAGAGAAGAAAGTGCTATCAGTCTAATAGGTCCCAATCATAGGGAGGCTGTAGCTGTCCTTTCTTATGTTGTTAATTATATAAGCTGAAGGAAGTCAACTCAAAGCCGGAGGGTGTTGCCCTTCTTCCGAGCCAATACTGCATTGAAAGCAAATCGACTGCTGGATGGTCTAGTGATACCTGGTGGGCTTTGACTTCATCAAAGGCTGACGTTGGAATTCGTCTGTACCTCTGCTTTGGAGAAAAGTTATCCATGAACGACTTGATGAGCTCAAGCCCTGCGTCTAGTTGACTATCTGTGGGACCACTCCAATCGACCTTAATCAGGCTCATTACTCTGGGTACTTCATCCTCTGACTGTAAATTCAGGTGTTGCTTCTATGGTCACCGGATGTAATTTGCAAATTGCCCTTGGTTTAATGGAAATGGTCCTTGTTGTAACATTGGACATGTTCAAGGTGATTGGTCCAGTCTATGTTGGTGTGTGATCAAGTTTGGTTCTATGTTCGGAGTCTTTGATGAATGAAAAATAGTTGATATTGTGTGATACGACGATTTATCCTGATATCGATACCGTTGAGGTGGGTTGCAGAATGATGTTCTTAGTTTCAGCACTCCTGATAACTCCTAGACAGTTGATCTTCATTTCCTTTTCCCTCAGTGATAAACAACGGAATGAGAAGTACTATGGTGCCGTTAGCTGGATGTTCTGTAAAAGTGGCACCTGGTTGTATCTACTGTCTGATGTAACTAATAGGCAATGATGTTTGAGTAGCTGCGGCCTGGGCAGTCTGTGGTTTTGGGGTGCTCTTTGGTTCCTTCATGCCATGGTCCTTCTCTATACTATTTGACGTAGAGCGACCCGAAGTTTGTCAAAATTTCCGATGGTGTTGTACTTGTATCCTGAAATGTATTTAAGAGAAGTCCATAACATGATATGCAGCATAATATCTACCTCACTTCTGTGGATCAATCCTCTTTCTACTGCCTTTTTCATACTTGGTTCTAACCGACAACTCCAGCTTACTACCCACTTATTATCTCTCTGTATTGATCTATAAAAATCGGGAAGTACATGTAGATCATAAGTCTGTCTCATCAGGCATTTAACTTTATGTTTCCATAATGCATATGCAGCCTCTCCATTCTTTGGTTCATTTCCTAAAAACCATGTGAGATTTGGAGGTAGAGACGTGGTCAATTTTGTTGCTTTCTCTTCTAACAAATGACTAAGTGGAAGTCTTTGAAATGTGGGTTCCTCTTGTGTGATTGTTCCAATGTATAACAGATGCTCAATCATCGACTTTTTGAGTTCCCCAGGCAAGTCTGCCTTTATTTTGGCTCCGATCTCTGTAAATTTTGCCATCATCTTCAAAATATCAGGGTCCATAGCGTGCTGGTTTTTTTTTCGTCCATAATGGACATACTCCGTATAATAAACAAACTAATTATCTACAATACAGAAAATCAAGTTTTGAAATGAAATGAAAATATCTGAAACACATAAAAGAATGCAAATTGAAATTAATGATCTGCAAATAAAAATATAAAAATCTGTGAAAACAAACAGAAATGAGAAATATGACACATTCAGGGATCTTCTTTGCTGAAACTACTTAGCCAGTGGGAACCAAACTTTGCCAAAATAGTCCCTTGGTGATCCCTGTAGAATTTTTTTTTTCTTCAGTTCTATACTAAATCCAAGATGGCCGCTAGCAGGAAACATAGTTTTAACATTAAACCTACTGGAAAACACATTCAAAGAAATTCTTTTTAGAAACTACTAGTCCAGTCAGAATCAAACTTGGTCTCAATAATCCTGAGATTGCCCCTTAAAGTAGGGTGCACAAGAGACGATTTTTCCAATTTTGGATTAACGGAATAACACACACCTGTATTATGCGTGTTTGGAAAGAGGATACCATGGTGCATCGAAATGACGATGTCGTAGTTATTGGCTTTGGTCACATTTTATTTTAGATGGGGTCAAAGGTCAGCTCCTAAAATTTTGAAAATTTTGATGCATTTTAAAGTGAGCTTCATTTTACAGATAAAACTGCAACGAAACTTGAACATTATTGTAAATTTTATTGGGGTAGTTCTTTAGTTTTACTTTTTATAATGATTTGTCTGTTGTCTTTATTAAACAAGTTTCAAAGTTGGCATTTTGTTTCAAAGGCCCGTCATTTTGAATTTTTTGCACCTCCGTGATATGAGGGGTTCTTTCGGATATAAAGAACTGCGCATTTCTGACTTTTATAGGATTATAATTTAAAGGAAAGTTTGAATTTAATTTAAAAACTATTCGCTAAAAAATAGACTAAGTTTAGGCGAAATAAATCGTACTTTTGTTATTGGTATAAATAAGTCAATTTCTCCCCCCCCCCCAAAAAAAAAACAAAAAAAAACAGACACTGACATAAATCTTAGTAAGACCGTTCCCACTGAAACAAACCCTATTATATTATCTGAAATGATATGGACGTGAAAACAAATACATGTGCTTGGAAAAATCAAAACACAATCAACGTGAAATTGTCACTAGATTCTTGCTATGTAACTAGACTTGAGCTTATCAAGTAATTTAGACAAGAAATGATTAGAATAATAATCTTTATTGCAAAATTACACCCCTTGGGGTCAAAGCAATACAAAACAATACAAAACATATATACAACATACAATGAACAATTAGATAAAAGACAGATGACTCTCTGACCGGCGTGGACCCTATATCAATTGAACAGATTGTTTCAGAAAGGTACATACTACCGGTAAAAGGGTTGAATTTGAATTTAGAATGAAATTTATTTTTTGAAACTGGTTGAAATTTTTAAAATTTAGGAAGTTTTGATGTATAAGTTCAAAAAAAATTTTCCTTTTTTGTTCATTAGAGTTATCTCTCGTTGGACACTCAAAACAACATGACCAATTGGCATGGTCTTCATATCGACTAAAATTTTAAAGTTTTACGCAGATTTTTGCTTTTTATATGTTGATTTCTCTTTAACGGTGGACATTGCATCTATGATTTTTGAAGCATGTGTACAATTCGTATATGAACTTTCGTTAAAGTTGGAATATTTCAGAAATAAACCATAGTTATTTCGCATTCAATGAAATCGTCGTTAATTTAGACTCAAATTTACCCCGACATATATACCGATAAATTACAAGAACCAGTTAAAATTAGCTTGCATTCTATGATTCAAATAAATATTTCAGGTCTGGACTTTGCCGTAAATAGCTTTTATTAGAATATAAGAGAGTACTTCTATTTTCTATAACTTTAAAGATACCATATCAAAGGTGAAATTAGAGAAATCGTGACCACAGGAACTTTCTACGACAGCAAAAAATTTGAAATTTAATAATTGTTCTATCGTTTAAAACAAAAATTAGCCGTGTGTGATTCCCTTAACCCAAACTCGTAAACTAAGCGTCTTTTTTTTACCTTGGGCACCCTACTAATACCCCACTTACCACTAGCAGCTACATAATCTAGAACCGCTATAGATTTGATAAATAACATTATCATCCTTCCTCATGGTTATATCAGCCTGTAGAGCCTTTCCGCAAAAGCCATATCTGGTTGACCCGGATATATCAGGAGTTGAACTGGATATATCAAGCGATTCTCCCAAAGTTTCAGAGGCAATAACTTTTTTCAAGGTTTCAAATGAAATAAAATGGCTAAAAATAAACATCTATGCATTTGCTCTTTCCGGTTAGGTATTCAAAACAGAACCATGATTCCACAAATTGATAAACTAGACGGCAGAAAAATTGTAAAAACTGGGTCGTTGATATATCCTGCAGAACTTTGACATTTTCACATTATGACGTCATAAAAGCTCCAAGGAACGATAGAATAGCGGAACAACCAAAGGTTCCTGCAAAATTCAACATCGACATTATTTAGAGTATTTCGGTCAAAATATTCATCTAGTTACAAAACCTTTGCCAATAAAATGATAAAAAATATGAAATATGTTTTTAAGCTTTAAATTGTTGAAAAGGCGAGAATGACGTGTATGCCGAAATTCCCGCGCAACTTTGGGAGAATTTGAAACCTCAGTTCAATAATTACAAATCTAAAATACAAAATAAAGGATGATAAACAAGTTATCGGGCTTTTGACAGCTAATATATTGTAAAATATCACCCCGCTCGCCAGAATATGAAGCTTGGGGCTCGTTCGCTACGCTCACTCGCCCCTGTGCTTCATATTCTGGCTCACGGGTTGATATTTTACGATACATAGCTGTCAAGAGCCCGATAACATATACAAATACAAAAGTTACTGTGAATTTAGTTGCTTCATATGGCTATTTCGACAACTGATGTCTCTTCAGTGCAGATAAAATCAAAACATTTGGAAGTCCGTAAACCAAAATATATGTAAAAGCTGATGAAGAACAAATTACAAATAGATCTTATTAATTGCATCATAGTTGGTATTAATATAAAATAGGCCGTGTTAATTTTTCTGGCTAGCCGGCAAAATAATTAAAAATGCCAAAAATAAAATAATATATTCAAAAGAAGTGTCTTCTTTTCCGGCTAGCCGAAAGATTAGACAAAATTGTCTATTTTACCGACAGGGTTTATGGTCGGAAAAATAGGCAAATATTACTATTTGTTTGTGCGACTATCCAGAAAAATAGACAAAAAATGTCTATGTTTCCGGCCATTGAAATTAAGATGAAAAAATATATTTACTATCGAATAAATTGTTCATTGTCAAAAGGGCAACAGCAAAAAGGTAAATTAATAATGTTTGTGGTTCTTTAAGGGGGAAAAATGATTCTTTTATTTAAATCGACTAATTTGTGCATTTTATTTTTGGCATTTTTAATTATTTTTCCGGCTAGCCGGAAAAATAAACACGGCCTATTTTATATTAATACCAACTATGATGTTGTTGCACTGAGCAGATTACCAACAGAAACAATTAAAAATTTAATCTAATGCAGATAGTTAGTTAAGCAACCATTGGAATTTCACATTTACCTGAGCTTAATATACTTTTGGCTCCTTGCAAGCTACTGGATATGGAGTAAATGAACATGAGACCATAACACATATGTTAACTCCAACTGCAATAATTTAATGAGCTGTATGGCCATTTCGGGAATTTATTCCTCATCAGCAGCACTAGAACCCAAACATAGGAAATCCATAATTGCAAAAAAAATATAGCTAAGTACAAAACTACAATGGAGGGAGTTAGGTTTTAGAATTTACATAAATTTAGATAAAAGTAATTGAACTTATGCTTAATATAGAGACGACGCATAGCCAGCTGTTGGAATGTTATTTTAACCTGACCTACTTTTCTTGAGTAGTAAAAGTTGTTGCTACGGCATTAGACATTGAAAATTTAACAGATCACTAGTCATACAATAATACAACCGCGCCATTTTAAGTTTAAACTTTCAATCATATTTTTTTCATAGACAAATCTCATTCAAAGCAGACACATCAACAGTATGTTACGTCATAAATCAATGAGATGATGCAAAGCCAACTTAATCACGGGAGACCTTTATGATAGTTGGCCAATCGCTGGGAAGAACAAGTAATGTTCATATGATTTGCGTGGAAGGTAGTCAACGAAAAAGAGAATACTTACATGTACAGACTAAGCACGCCTTGGAAGTAAACAACAAACCAATTAATTATCTAACAGAAATTCATTTACAACAAGTTGTATATATTGAACTATTATTTGTTCCATCTAGTGAAATTTTGATGGTGGGCGAGTCTTCAGACGAGCCTGTCTATCAAAATATCACGTGATGGAATAAATATCAGTTTCATATATGGCTTGTATCAAATGGGGCATGTCAATCAAAGTGTAACTAATTGTTTTCATGTGAAAATCTAAGTTTTCAGTTAACGTAATTATTATGATGAACAACATGAATTGGATGCTGCAATGATGCAGTTTAAAAACAGAAATATTTGAAAGGAGTCCTCACCCAACTTGAAATTGCTAAGAAAGTGATATGACAGCATTTTTAAGCAGTTCGTTGTGGATTTTTTTNGGGGGAGGGGGCGGGGGGGTATATGCAGATGTGACACTAGGATGGGTCTGTTTCTGTAGTAATTTTTGACATCAAGTATATCAATGTGCCGAAAATGACCACCAACTTTAAAAAAATCCCAACTAGTTGCTGTAATTAATTAATCAAGTAAAATTCCTGCAGTTAAATTAATGGTTTTCTTACCCTATTTGTAGTAAAATAGATCATCGTGCTCAGACATTTCATCCCGGAATACTTGATCAATTTATTACCCAAAAAGCATACTTTCTTTGAGATGTTGTTGCTCCCCTTAGGGTCGTTGTCTCTTTGACACATTCCCCGTTTCCCTTCTTTACCTATTTCTAGTCTGTAATTTTGAGGCATAGACTGATAGCCCTTTTCTCTGAATTTTTCATCTTTTATTTCCTAAAGGTCATGTGTAAATTGATAAAACATGTGCAAAGTCACCGTGATTAAGAATCTTAAATTATTGTTCTTTGTTTACCAAAAATATTACGACTTAGCCAATGGAACAAAACTTGACCACAAGTTTCTATTCTGATACTTGGTGAAAATTTTAGTAGATGATCAAGGGCTAAAATCTCATACTTTTATATACTTAAAAACTGTTGACGGACGGACAGACGGACAATGCCTTACAAATAACAGCAATTTTAAAGTAAATAAACCTTGTAAATCTTTGGTGATTAAGAATAAAATTTCATTTTTTACATAAACAAAGAAGGGATATGGAGTAAATGCAAATGAGACAAAGTCTCTACAAATACATTGTAATAACAAGCAATGGAACAACGCTTTTATTGTTGTTCTTCATCTTGAAGTTTTTTCTATTTTTGAAATGAGTGTTTATATTTTGATGGAAAAAACATGTTTAAGAGGCAACTAAGCGCTAACTAGAGGCTCAACTCAGCCTGTATCGCTCACCTGGTCTATAATAGCCAAGTGTAGGTAAAATTTTCCCATAGAATGATCCAGTGTGAAATTTCAATCCCACGGGAAGCCATGTTGGATCGGGTACGAGTCCAAGCGACACAATTTTAAAGGGCACCATCTAAGGAATATTATAGCCCAGTTTGGTTTTAATTGGCCAATTAGTTTAGAGAAGTAGATTTGGAAACATTCTTTCCATAGGGTTTAATCATAATAGTCACAATTAATAGTCCATACATGTTTTAAAATCTTCTTTGGGATGACTTGGCCACTAAACTACTACAGACCAGGTAGGCGATATAAGCTCAGGTGAGCCTCCAGTTTTAAAGACACTTTCACACTCCCTTAAGTTATAATCAAAAACCAATATCTAAACTTCATAAAATATCGTTATACATTTATATATTTCTTTATTCCAGATGGCACAACGGGAAGTCATTTGCAGGTTTGATTTTGATTTAGGGCTCGGTTACGCTGAAATTTTAGAATACCAGATTCACAACATTTTCATTAGCATTAAATCACTAAAAAGGATTTTTTAAAAAGTGGTTTTATATCACAGACGCGGATCATGGGATAGCCTCGCTCTAGTATAAGTTTTAACAGCTAAGTCGTTATAACGAGATAATAAGTCGTTATAACGAGATACAAAGTCGTTATAACGAGATACTTAGTAGTTATAACGAGAAAATAAGTCGTTATAACGAGATACTAAGTCGTTATTACGAGATATTTAGTTGTTATAACGAGATACCAAGTCGTTAAAACGAGATACTTAGGGCCAAGACAGGTTATTTCTATTTTTGGCGTCAGCGCGCCAATTGGAAATGTGTGATTTTACAACAAAACAAACAAGGAATTTTTTCGTTTTTGCGATTAAAATGGCGTTTAAATCATCGTTTAAGAAGAGCAAAAATATATAATGCTATAAAAAAAATGTTATCGGACTTACATAAACTGGAATCGGAAAAATGTTAGCCATTTTGAAAAAAAGGGTCTTCACTAGATTCAATTGAATTCTTAAAACTGTCTTTTAATGAACTTGGGTCACATCACAGAATGTTATTTAAAAAAAAATCACTTGTTTTTTGTTTTGTTTCTGTTTGTTTGCCTGATACCCTCCTACATTTCAAAAATAAAGTTGACGCCAAACAGAGAATTAAATTGGTTTGGCCTAGTCGTAATAACGAGATACTTAGTCGTTATAACGAGATAATAAGTCGTTATAACGAGATACTAAGTCGTTATAACGAGATAAAAATAAAACACCACCTGGCACTAACGGACTTCCGTACTCATCTGTGACGTGTTAAGGAGCGAAAATTTATACTTAATCTTTAGAAAGTGAATGTCTTGATTGTCACTATCCTTGTCAAGCACGTTTCTCTGCAAATTGCGGTATTTATAGATTATTACATGGCATTTTTCATATCACACCCTTTATCAGCCAAAGGTTGTAATATCAGCCCGAGAGCCATCAGACTCGAGGGATTATTTTATGACCGAGGGCTGATGAAGGATATGACATGAAAAATGACATGTAATGATATTTTTATCATATAGTTCAACTGTAAAAGAAATTTTCAGCTGAAAATATCTTCATGCTCATAAAATGCAGTAATTAGTAATTTGTTATTGTAGTTTATTTGATATGACGATGTCGTGTGCAATGTTTATCGTTTTATCGAAATACACGAATTTGCGTGTGATAAAGCTTCCGAGTAGTGACGGAAAGGTATGCGATAATTACCGGAAGAAGTTGATAACAATGTCATATCAGCCATCTTCGTCAATTTTTGTTAAAATCATCTGGTTTTATCGAAGGGTAAAATTTTAATCGTATCTTAACTAAGTATATAATAAACATGTTTTTCATATGTTTAGTAATAAATACAGACGTTTTGAATATGTGATACAGTGCATGGCCAATCGCTAGCCCTGTATCATACCCCTTTTCAAAAAACTTTTTTTTTCAATTTGACTCTTTTTATTAAAAAAATTGAGTGTTAAAAATTTTGGGGAGGGTAACAAAAATTTATTTGTGGGTGAATTTTTCTGTGAGCATCAGTAAAAAAATCTAGCAAACCTTTTTCCTTTACATGTTAGATTTTATTCCAACCATCTCCAGTCCTTTCCGCCCATTTTGAAATTTTATTTTTCACAAAATACATGCATTTCTTCTTACCGATTTCAATTTTTTGACAGTATTTTTGGGATTAAGTAGTCCTCTGTTTAAATATATGATAATCTGTATAACACATGGCAAAATCCGAATCACATGCCGTACCATCCCTCGGGCTGATATTGGTAACTCGGGATGATACTGTATGTGATACGGATTTTGCCATGTATTATTCCCTATTTATCAGCCTCTCCAATATGTTGCAGCCGATGGGTGAGGTATTCCCAGCTTTTGTATCTGAAATTTGCATTTACTAACATTTTCCTGTCCCGATTCCCTGCATCCTGATAGAGTTTAAGAAAATTCCCAGATTTCATGTAGCAGTTTCGGCGAGCGAAGGACTTTAAAAACAATATAGCCATCGCCTGGTATATATATTTAGCTAGGCTATGGAATAACCTAGCTATATAGATAGTTCTTGGGGAGAAAAAAACAACGGCAGTAGAATACCGAAGGAACAAAGCACAAAATTACACAAATCAAAGTCCAGAGACAAGGCAAAAGCAAGAACACCAAAAGACCAAAGACACCACATGACCACAAAACACACAAACATTATATATACAACACAAAAAACTAAAGCACTAACAGTGTGAAGTGAGGAGTACGCTTGTGCAGTGAGGAGAACGCATGCGCAGAAGACTATTGACCAATAGGAATTTCAGATTCTCGAAAATCAAAATGGCGTCCAGTTCCATCCTGTTAAAACGGGGCGGGGTTTAATTTTTCTGTTTCCTTGTGGAAGTTGAAAAGTATTATAAACATTTACTGAAGGTGGTACTGGGAACAGGTTTGTAGAGGATGATGGGATTGGTATTGCAATATCGCTTAGCCAGATTTATAAATATAGATATGATAAAAAGACCAGAAGTTAATAAATAAAGATGAGGTATTGTGCAATAATCAATAATATACAAATACTATAAAAGACTTTTCAACTAGAAAGCACGAGGGGACTTTATAAACATAAGTGGATGATATAAATCGGATAATAGTTTTTATGAAATAAAAACGATACGCTAGGCTATGAAATAGCCTTGGATAGAAAATTGTGTGTTTGATTGACAAGGGTGTGGTGGCTCATGATGTATTTGTATACTCAAATCAATAATTTTCGTTATTTTTGTCATGTCGGATTCTACATACACAACTGGACCATGTACAGCTCGCTGATCACTCTTAGGTTAAATCACAATTTTGTAATATGTAAAAACTGGAGAAATTAAATGTTGTTCTAGTGTGAGGTTCTCACTGTGTTGAAGACCATATGGTGACCCCTAGATGTTTTGTTTTTTGGTCGTTTTAACCTGAATATGGGGTGTTGTCTCCTTGACATTTACCCCATTTCCTTTCTTTTTCATATTCTAGCGTATCATTTTTAATTCTTCAAAAGGAGCTTTATCCGTTTGTAAATTATTTATCATTGCTTGAGGAGGTATAGCCTCCATACACACATAAGAGTTACACGTTTTACACACAATATGCTTCTCTCCTTTTAACATTTCTTTCAACCTCTGATCTTTTGCATTAAATTCTTTCTCGTGTACTTGGCTTCGAAACATAAACCTTCTACAGCACATACTAATATATAAACCGGTAGCTCTTCATTCTTCCGCAAAAAACACAATTCTATCTCTTTCCACCTTTCGTTCTCCATTGCCTAAGTATCTCCACAAACTACAATCACGCTTTGTTTAAAACAATTGAAAAGTCTTTTATAGTATTTGTATATTATTGATTATTGCACAATACCTCATCTTTATTTATTAACTTCTGGTTTTAAATTTATACATTACTGTTCTTATTCTATATTTATAAATCTTGCTAAGCGATATTGCAATACCAATCCCATCATCCTTTACAAACTTGTTCCTAGTACCACCTATCGTAAATGTTTATAATACATTTCAACTTCCACAAGGAAACAGAAAATTAAACCCCGCCCCGTTTTACCAGGACGAAACTGGACGCCATTTTGATTTTCGAGAATCTGAAATTCCTATTGGTCAATAGTCTTCTGCGCAAGCGTACTCCTCACCTCCCCCCAAGAACTATCTTTATAGCTAGGCTATTCCATAGCCTAGCTAATTATGTTAAACAAAGCGTGATTGTAGTTTGTGGAGATACTTAGGCAATGGAGAACGAAAGGTGGAAAGAGATAGAATTGCGTTTTTTTTTTTGCGGAAGAATAAAGAGCTACCGGTGTTTATTTGTGTGTGCTGTAAAAGGTTTATGTTTCGAAGCCAAGTACACGAGAAAGAATTTAATGCAAAAGATGAGAGGTTGAAAGTAATGTTACAAAAAAAAAAGGAGACAAGCATATTGTGTGTAAAACGTGTAACTCTTATGTATATAAGGAGGCTATATCTTCTCAAGCAATGATAATTAATTTAAAAATGGATAAAGCTCCTTTTGAAAAATTAAATACGCTAGAACATCATTTAATTTCTCCAGTTTTACCATTTTACAAAATTGTGACCAATAGAAAAAATTACAAGGAAGTACCGAGAGAGGTTTACTTCAAGTATTGATTTGAGTATACAAATACATCATGAGCCACCACACCCTTGTCAATCAAACATCCAAGGCTATTCCATAGCCTGGCGTATCGTTTTTATTTCATAAAAACCATTATCCAATTTATATCATACACATATGTTAATAAAGTCCCCTCGTGTTTTCTACATGTAGTTATCTTAGTGTTTTATTACTCTACGTTTTAAAGGGGCCGTCTTGAACTTACTATGAGGTATGAGCAAAGCTCATTGTTGAAGGCCTCATGGTGACTTCAAGATGAAGAACAACAATAAAAGCGTTGTTCCTTTGCTTGTTTTTACCATGTATTTGTAGAGACTTTGTCTCATGTGCATTTACTCCATATCCTTTTATTCACCATGTAAAATGTGCATTCTGAAAAGTCCTTGAAGTAAAGAAAGAACATCTTGTGTCATTACCTTTGATCGCCTTTCACAGAAAGTTTAATTCATTTCTTTCAAATATCAATTTTTAATTCGGATTTTTTTTTTTTTTTTTTTTTTTTTTTTTTTTTTGGAAACACTAAATGCATTTTAATGTATACATTCTGTAAGTTAGGTCAGTTTAAAATTCAGTGCTATTTGACTGTAGATGGGTTATCCAAATTGTAAAATTTATGTATGTCGGGGCCAGACCTCTTTGTTTACACGGATCGATAAAGGATGAAAACAGCGATGCACGACAAAACAAGAGGTAGGGCGAAATAATGAATGTCATTATTTCTCCACGTCAGTTAAAAATACAGTGATGTCAAACACATGCTTAAAGAAACAATGAAGTAATCATTTTAAAAACGGCTTAAATCAATCTAGAAACTCGGCTTGAACTAATATAGTCATTATATTCGATATACAAAACAACCCAAGCATCCTATCGAAACAACGCCAGTAGAATACCGAAGGAATAAAGGAGTGAAATTTACAAAAATCGAAGTCCAAAGACATGACCAAAACGAGGACACAGAAAACAATGACGTTAAACACAAAACAATGACGTTAGACAGATACAAAGCACAGAAATAGAAATCACAACATTCAAACAAAGGCACTTGTAAACAGTGTGAACTCCAATGAAACTGAGAGTGACACCAGGTGTTCCGGAAGGGTAAGCATGTCCTGCTCTGTTAACAGCACCCGTCGACTGTCGCAAAACTAAGTAATTTTCCTATTTATACATTTATTCAGCTGAGCGTATATTGTGATGAAACTAAAACGCACGTATTGCGCTTTATCGGGAGTAAAAAAATAAACAGCTATGTTTGGTCATTATGACGTCGGCTTTCAAACACAAAAGGACACCTCCGCAATCCATATTTTTTTAGAAAATAAACGAAATATCCCATTATCTCTCCAGCGAAAGAAGTTGCGCTTATGATGCCATCTGTGCATAAGAAGTCAATGAAAAGTCAAAGTCAAACTATCTCCCCTTCATTGTGTCTGACAATAATCATATTCCTTCATGCACATCTGCATACTGTTCTTCCTTTGTGTAAAGTTTCATCAGTTTCCTTCTAGTGGTTTACGAAGAGGTTATCGTAAACAGACAGAAAGATTGGTGATTCCTATATACACTCTAATCTTTGTTTACGGGAAATATAATTATGCCTAGACTTAAATAATTATGCCTAGACTTAAATATTATTTTGCCTAAACTTAAATATTATTTTGCCTAGACTTAAATATTATTTTGCCTTGGCTTAAATAATATTTTTCCTAGCCTGAAATATGAATTCCTAGACATAAATATAATTGTCTAACCTGAAGTATGTTCTCATAGTATAAATTATAAATATGCTTACCCTAGAACAGTTACACCTCGCCTAAAGTGATTTCAGTTCAGGTTAGGCATATTCTCAATGCATGCCATAAATTAAGTTTAGCCAAAGCATAATTATACTTTAGACTATTCATAACGGCCGTCTGAAGTTTTCAAATATGATCAAGTTTCGCCTATGTTTCTTAATTATAGCCAAAAATCGACTTTCGGACTGTAGGACATAGCCTTCCGACTAATGGACCCTGTAGATTGTGTAAATGTATTTTGTTTGTACTACAAAAATGTTAAAGCTCAACAGTTCATCCTTCCAAGTCAGCTGTTTTGAGTCCGCGTACGTTCCCTCGAACGGAGCACCTGACTTGAGTGGATGCTGTTTACCAAAGATGGTTATTTTTCCTTCCCTTTTTAATAAAAAAATACTTTCAAGGTCTTTCATTCTTTATTTACTTATCATTTGAATACATTCATAATCATACATAAATACATTCATAATCATACATAAATACATTTATAACCATGCATAAATACATTCATAATCATACATTAATACATTCATAATCATACATAAATACATTAATAATCATACAAAAATATCACTCACTTCAAATACATTCATAATAACTATCACTCATTTTAATATATTCACAATCATACGTAACTATCACTCATAAATACATGTACATTCATACTCATACATAACTATCACTCATCTAAATACATTCATAATCATACATAACTATCACTCATTCATAAATAAACACAACTACAACTCATTTCAAATACATTCACAATCATACATAACTATCACTCATTTAATCACATATAACAATTACACTAAAAAATCATAATCATACATAAATATACACAAATTAATTGGTCACTTCAACCTTCACAGATTTACAAATTTACAATTTTTGAAAAATCTAGTTGGTATCCAGTATACACAAATATTTTAACAAAAACCAAAGCTTTGTCAAAGTTATCTTATCTTATCTGTGGCATCCTAGTGAAAGATTACAAGAAGAGGAATGCATAACAAAATTTCATCACGTGGTCTAGGAGGAATAGTTGCCATGTAAGTACCTTGATGCCTGAAAAATAAAATAAAATAAAATCAGATATGTTACTTCCAAAATGGACCGAAAGGGACACAAGATAGCCAACATACAACAATTGAAATATATAAGGGAAAAAATATCTAGGCTTCATCTGATCTTATTTTATACTTTTCTAGAGCGTAACACGCTAATTTATTTGTAAACAAAGTCATATCCTGCGTACAGTTCGACTTGAGGTTAGTCCTACCCTGCCGAAGTTGCGTACAGTAAAACTTATGTACAGTATGTGGTGATGTTTCTGACTTCAACGACCGAAATCTTTGTCTCACTGAAAAACTTCTGCATCAAGGGTTTAGATATCATAAATTGATAAAAACATTCTCTAAATTTTATTATAGATATATTGACTTGTTAAGAAAAGTTGGGTCTACATGCAGGGCTCTTATACATCAGGGCATTTCACATCCAAACTTCTATGGCAATATCATTTAGTGTACAAAGCGGATAAATTCAAAAATTGTTCTTCAAAACTTATTAATCCGTTGAACAAACTTATTCATAAAGGATATAAATACAGCATCGTTATTAAATTGTTACTTCTGGTTTTTGTTGGCAAAAATATTGATCATCTCCTAAATGCTTTACACCATAACTAAATTTAAACAATTTTTCATATTGGCAGTATTTGGCATTGCACAATGTCATGTTCTTCTTTCATAATTGATGACGTTGTTATACCAAATCTATTAAGAAGTATTTCAATTGAAGTTTTATATGTAAAAAGGCTTGATATCATAGTCAACAGAAATTATGTCCTTAGCTAGCTGTCAGTAACTGCGAGCATTTGTCCGGACAGTGCCTGTGTGTATTGTCTTCATGTTTTATGTACTTCATTGTAAGGGTACTCGCCTTGATAAGTTGGACTTTTTTCTAGTTTGATTTTTACTGTGAGTCTTTTTGTGTATTTATTTTTTAGCCATTCACCACACATAGAGGGAGGGTGTGGATCCAAGAAAAAGAGTTTAACCCCACCGCAATTTTTGCGCCTGTCCCAAGTCAGGAATGTGTTGGTGATGGGCTTGTCCGTGTCTTCTTATAAAATTTTAGTTTCTTGATATTTGGGTTATTGGATGTGGTTTGTTTCCATTGATTTATTCACTTTTTACCTTTTGGGGGCCATTTAGGGCTTGCTATATGGTGTGAGGTTCCTCACTGTGTTGAAGACCGTACGGTGACCCCTAGATGCTTTGTTTTGGGTCGTTTTAACCTGGATATGGGATGTTGTCTCCTTGACATTTACCCCATTTCCTTTCTTTTTCATATTATGCTAATAATTCAGTCATAAGCAACCAAGACAGTCTGAAATTGACACATGATGTGGAATCGGCACTTCCGAATCTTGGAATATTAATCAAAGTAAAACTTAATGTCCTTATAAAACGAAAAAAAAATGATCAAAATACTTTTCGCCTGCACGCCCCTTTTTGGTTTGTTTTGCACTATCCTCCATGCAGTAAGTCACCACCCTGATTGCACGACGTACAGGTTCATAGGGGTACTGATAGGAGGTATATCTAATGTTTAATTTTATAATTGATCGAATTTTACATCGGAAAAAATCGGTTACTGGGATGGTGAAAATGGCGGGCGGGCGCGCAGCTGTCAAATGGGTTCACTATCTGTAAGGAGCAAATCCTCTACAGTTTGAAATAGACATTGTGTGCAGATCATTTTTACACATATCAAAGGTGTGCATAGTATTACTTTGATTTTGATTTTTGATAATTTATACCAACATCACGGTTGAACTTTGTCATTTTTACATAAAATATTAGCCTAAAGGGTACCCCATTTGTCAGGAGCAAATCCCCTACATATTTGTAGGATATTATGCAAATGCGCATATGCAGAATTTAAATTCACAGTAACTTCGGTAATTTAGTCATTTGTTACCACTGGGTTGATGCCACTGCTGGTGGACTGTTAGTCCCCGAGGGTATTCACCAGCCCAGTTGTCAGTACTTCGATGCTGACCCGAAAGCCGATTTTATTTGGAACCGTACAATAACTAATTTTCTGTAAATTATGTTTAAAACTAAGGAGTATCTCCCTCATGCAAAGGTCTGTCCTTAGCTGATTTTGGCTTTACATTTAGATCTTATTGGTTAGTTGCTCTCTATCAGTTTTTAATCATTTTTGAGTTTATGGTCTTCCATACGTTTAGATTTTATCTGCACTGATGAGACATAAGTTGTCGAAATGCGCATATGCAGAATTTAAATTCACAGTTACTTTGGTATTTAGTCATTTGATTGATTGATTGATTGATTGATGTTTTACGCCAACTTCAGCAATATTTCAGCTATATTGTGGCGAGAACTGTTGAATATACTAAACAATTTTTTTAGTCATTTGAGATGCAAGGTTTATAATAATCAGATCATTAGTATACATACATCAAAAGTGTGCATGTTACTTTGATTTTGATTTTTGCATGTTACTTTGATTTTGATTTTTGAATATTTAGGCCAAAATTAATAGTTGTTGAACTTCGTCATTGTACAGCCTATATACTACCCCTTTTGTCTGAAGCAAATCTACAGTTTTATAAGCCTTATAATGTACGCTTCAAAATACCGACAGACATCTTCATCTAATGGACCGACCATTTAACCTGAAGGGGGGAGGGGGTTATGTTTTTTTTTTTCTGGACAGAAACAAATTATTTATTTTTTGCACGCGTATCAACAAAATATTTTTTTTCAAAATTAACATTATTTTTTTGGGCATAAAGCCTCATTCAGAAAATTTTTTTTCATCATTTTGGCAGCAAAAATATTTTTTTCACATAAAATCAGATCCAAAATATTTTTTTAGAAAAAAACCATAGCCCCCCTTCAAGTTAAATGGTCGGTCCCTAAGCATGTTACACACTGAACTTTTGACGTATTTCCTCATCACTTCTTTCACACTTTTAGTGGAATACTACTTCAAATACATAAATTTGACGTTTAACATTTTCTACTGACCATATACGCTTTAAAAAATATTTTTCTGACCACGTGACCTGTGATATTGAAATCAAAGAGGGGGTTGGGAAAACCAGCTGTATGGAATTTACTTACTTGTTTTATTTTCACTCCTTCCTCTAGGAAAATATTTTCCTGACCCTTTCTTTTGTACTTTTCTTCTGTAAAAGCAGAGAAATAAAAAAAATACACTAATAATTATCGACACAAATAAAGTGTTATATGCAATTGAAATGTTTTGAAAGGGATAAGTCAGTTAGAAAAAAAAAAAACAAAGTATAATTCATTAAAACAAAATTATAAGGACACAGACATACTCCAATTTCTACCTAACGATAATACCTTGCCTACCATATACTGGGTACCTAAGCTTTCAAATTTACTTCAGGCATCGTTTTATTTCGGCGTCCAGTAACTGTTCTACTACTAATTTATCCACCCATTGAACTAGTGAAAAAAAATCCGGTGTAAATTATTTTTGGAGTGTAAAAAATTTATTGAAGAAAATAAGATAACTGCCATCAGTTATGATTTATCTTCACTTTATGCAACCCTTCCTTATACTTATTAAAGCTACAAATCATTTTTTTGTAACAATTAGCAAGGACTTTCTCTGATATTACTTACAATAACCACTGTTGATATGAATAAGGAATTCAATCTTTTTCTTAACAACATTTTTGTTCGTTTTGGCAACAGTATTTATCAACAGGTCATTAGTATTTCCATGGGTACAAGTTGTGCAACTCTCATTGCAGATCTTTTCTTTTCTGTTACGAACGAGAAACGTCAAAACGGAACCATACAAAACACTTATAAACTATTATTTCTATTTTCAACTAGAAAACACGAGTGGATGATATAAATCGAATAATGGTTTTTATGAAATAAAAACGATACGCTAGGCTATGGAATAGCCTTGGATAGAAAATTGCGTATTTAATTGACAAGGGTGTGGTGGCTTATGATGTATTTGTATACTCAAATCAATACTTGAAGTAAGCCTTTCTCGGTACTTCTTTGTAATTTCTTCTATTGGTCTGCACATGTGATAAAACAGTCACTGATTCGATTAAACCTCTCATTTTTTTGCCAACAGCAACTCAAAGTAGTTTCGTGCTTTTGTTTTTGTTTTTTGGTTTTTTTTTGCATTCTCCTAGGGTGTTGCTTTTTTATCTTTTATCCCTCAACAGGGACAAACTTTATTAACTAAAATGTATACATGTATTGAAGCAGTGCATTTGTGTAAATGCTTTCTAGCAATTCTGAGCATTTAATACTTCAACTATGGCTTCAGGTTTCACAGACAATCCTTACAACCAATGTAACTGAGGGTTTTTTCTAGCGCAGCATGCTATGACCACAACATGTTGGCAATAAATAAATATACACTTAGTTAGTACAATAATAAACCTTTTACAGCACACACACAAATAATCACCGGTAGCTCTTTATTCTTCCGCAAAAAACGCAATTCTATCTCTTTCCACCTTTCGTTCTCCATTGCCTAAGTATCTCAACAAACTACAATCACGCTTTGTTTAACACAATTGAAAAATTGAAAAAAAGTCTTTTATAGTATTTGTATATATTGATTATTGCACAATACCGTCATCATTATTTATTAACTTCTGGTTTTAAATTTATACATTACTGTTCTTATTCTTTTTATCATATCTATATTTATAAATCTGGCTAAGCGATATTGCAATACCAATCCCATCATCCTCTACAAACCTGTTCCCACTAAAACCTATAGTAAATGTTTATAATACTTTTCAACTTCTACACGGAAACAGAAAAATTAAACCCCGCCCCGTTTTATCAGGACGAATGCGTTCTCCTCACTGCGCAAGCGTACTCCTCACTTCCCACCAAGAACTATCTATATAGCTAGGCTATTCCATAGCCTAGCTAACTAGGCTATTCCATAGCCTAGCTAATGATAACAGTAGATATATTGACGATATCCTTATATATGCACTACCGGCCAAGTGCGAATCGATGAGATCATTATTATTGATGCGATCCCGGTAAAGAAATTATTACTAGAATACAATTGTTTATTACAGTAATAGTGATTTTTTTTCAACAATCGCATATATTGCTTGACTATAATAATTATCTCGTCGATTCGCACTTTGCCGATAGTGATATGGGTGCATGATTTTTCAACTGGTACGATTCGCAACCGTTTAAATTGTTCCACTCTTGACAATTTTATTGAACGTTACCTTACCATCGTAGCATAACTGCTGTAACAGAATTCCAGATTTCATAAACTAGGAAGTCATTTTTAGAAGTATAAGTTTTATAATAGATATAAACATTTGATATCTTTATATGGCGTTACTCACAAACAGCTTATTACTAAGGGAATTTAAAACCGTTTTTACGGAAATGTTGTTAGAAATGCCAGAAACTGATTAAAAATCAAGAATGAGTGTAGACACAGAAAAGTCTCGCCTGAAGATTATGTCTGCTAAACAGGATAAACTAAATACACAAGGCTTAGGAAATTGATGCCGATTTCACATTTTAAGTACATGTATCTTGTCACATGTATAGATATAAAATTAATGAAAATAATAATAATAATAATAAATTAAACAACAAAAACAAAAACGAACAAACATGAATGTATAATATTAATTAAGTCAATGAACCAAGATATTAAGGTCAAGATACAATGCAAAGCATCAAACTGACATACATCCGCTTAGAAGTCACAGTTTACCAATTATTGTGAGTTTTGTTGAGAATTGGCGTCACTCAATGAACACGAATGTAAAAAAAAATCGACAAAATCACTGAACAAAGAAATTAAGGTCAGTTAGGTTGATGTTTCAATTGCTGGGAAATGGACAAAAAAGTAAAAAGGTAACTAAGTCATTGAACCATGAAATTAAGGTCAAGGTTACATGACATTTGTTAGTCTGACATGTAACTATTAAGATGAACATATACCAAATATGGACTATGTTCATAATTGCTAGGAAATAGACAAAAATTTAACAAGATTGCTACGCGTAGCTATGTACCCCGCCGCTGCAGTAAAGTCGATAAAGTCCCATAACTGATGTAAAATTTTGTGAATCAAAATGGCGGCAGGATATGATTAACTGCATGAGGTGGCAAACAGCTAAGCAAAATTTCAGTAAAATCCCTTAATTGGGTTTTGAGGAGATGTGTCCACAAAGTCTTCCTATGTTGTAGTATGCATTAAGTCGATAAAGTCCCATGACTCGCGTAAAATTTGTCTAATCAAAATGGCAGCACAATATGATCAAGCACATATGGTGGCAAATGTTCAAACAAAATTTCAGCATAATCCGTTCAGTGGTTTTTGAGGAGTTGCATCCACAAAGTGTTCTTAAGCTGTAGCATGCATTAAGTTGATAAAGTCCCATAACTCCTGTAAAATTCAGTGGTTTCTGAGGAGTTGCACCCACAAAGTGTTCCTAAGCTGTAGCATGCATTAAGTCGATAAAGTCCCATAACTCCTGTAAAATTTGACGATTATAATGGCGATGCGATATGATCTTGTACATTATGGTGACTAACAATACTGTAAAATTAGAGTGAATTCGGACTTGCAGTTTCTGAGGAGTTGCGTCCACAAGATTTGCCATTGTATAACAATGTTGAAATAATCAAGTCCAATAACTCCAACAAAATCTGACGAATCAAAATGACAATGCGATATAATCTAGTACTAATGGTGACTATAACAATCCTGTAAATTTGAATGAATTCTGACCAGCGGTTTCTGAGGAGTTGCGTCCACAAAATTTGACATTGCATAACAATGTGGAAATAATAAAAGTCCTATAACTCCCACAAAATTTGACGAATCGAAATGGCAATGCGATATGATCTAGTACTAATGGTGAATAACAATCCTGTAAAATTTGAATTAATTCTAACCAGCGGTTTCTGAGGAGTTGCACCCACAAAAAAACGTGACACACGGACATACGGACGCACGGACACACGGACGCATACCATTACCATGTCCCTCCGTCGCGTTGCGGCGGGGGACAAAAAAAATAACAAAGTCACTGAACCATGGAATTGAGGTCAAGGTTTTATGACTGTTGTCAGACTGGCATGTACCAACTAAGATATAGCATTACACCAAATATGTACTGTCTAGATTTATTATTGCTGACAAATGGAAATTAACAAAGGCACTGAACCATGAAATTGAGTTCAAGGTTACACGACAGTTGTCAGCACTAAGACGTAACAATTAGCCAAGTATGATCTATCTAGATGCTACAATTGTTGCGAAATTGACATTATATATATAAAAAAAAAACAAACAAACAAAAAACAAAGTCACTGAACCATGAAACTGAGGTCAAGGTTACATGACAGGTATCAGACTAGCATGTACCTACTCTTTACATTAAAACGGCTCAGAAACTGACTTGAATGTAAAACTATGTGGCAAAATTTACAAAGACAATGAACCGTGCAAATAAGGTCAAAGACAACTGATAAGTAACAGACTGGCAGGTACCCACTAAAATACATCAATACACTAAATATCAAACATCCGTGCATTTCAAATCCCGAGAAACGGTCTTGAATGCTGAACTACTAGTACATTGTATGTCGCAATTTTTATGATGTCATTGAACTATGCAGACAAACTAAGGTCATCTGAAACATGTGATGCTGGAAAATTCAAACAACAAGCTACAAGACACAAGATGTAGTACATAAGCGGTATACTTTAAAAGTAATAACGGTTTTAAGCAAGTTTACGTCGCCGCCTTCGGTGAGAAATACCTTTGTCGCGCTTTCAGTTTCGTCGCAGGCGAGACAAAAACTGGGATGCAATTTACATTCTCTATATGAAATTGGGGATATTGACAAAATATTCTGATTTAATCTGTTAAATTAGCTTTGAGATCTAGTGACATGAAGTCATTAGAAAAGTTTTGAGTTTGATTTTTCTTCCGTTCTTCGATAGTGTTGTTCATCTCTGTGTGTGTCTTCATTTTTCTTTTCTGTCCCGTACTCATGTGGTGTCCTTGTTTCTTTGTGTTTCAACGAAACATTTAATCAAATCAAATTTTTGATTTTCGTTTTCAAAAATGGGACAGAGAAAATGGGAGGTTTGGGTACCCATTAACCAGTTTAACCCTTCTTCTGGTTTTTGCTTGTGTCAGTACCAAGTCCTGCTGTCCGGAGTTTCAATTGTTCTTTACGTTTGTCTTTTGTCTTATTTGGGTTTTTCCTGTATAGTTCCCATGTAATTATAGTTATCGGTAATTGTAGGTGTTTCCTGCTATCCTTTTTTATTTCATTCATTAGCAATTTATAACGTTTGTTTAATCTATCTGCTCATAAGTCAGTGGTCCCGATGATCCTTGACTTTGACAACTACATATCGCTTACGAAAAACCTCTTGCGATGAATGCAAGCTTTTGATTGATTGTAAGGTAGTCCGCTGGTACAAAACCCGTTCAGCTAGCATCAGTACCAACCATTGGATTCTTTTAGTTAAACTTCACATATTCTATGACCTTAGTAAGTAATATCTGTCTCCAAAATTTTATTAACTGAATAAATTCTCAAACTAAACCGAATCGCTTAAAAACACCAAATCATGAGGTTGGTACCTTAGGTTCCATCCTCGACATAGCAAGTGGAGCTTTTTTGCATTTAATACTTGTTTAATGCGCAACAAAGATAAAGTTGAAATTCCATACAAATTTACGACCGTTGGAAAACAATGGCGGATCCAAAAGGGTTCCGAGGGTTGGAACCCCCCCCCCCTTTTTTTGGACAATCATGTATTTTCTAATGAATGTCCTGATGTTTTACTAAAAAAGACCCCAAAACGTTTCGCTCCTCGCTCCGCTCCGCGAAATTGTCTTTCATTTTCTAATTGGAAAATTGCCTGGATCCGCGCCTGAAAACCAAGCGTCTATGGGGTTGAATCCTAGATAACTGTTAGGGTCCCAAGTCTCTACCTACGCATTAGTTTCCGAGAAAAGGGGAGGGGTTACGGAATCTTTTAAGAACAAGAGACTCTCAAGAGCCTGTATGGCTCACCTGGGCCTTGGCTGCCATAGAAAGATGAATGGTATTTTCAATTAGGTCCAGAGTTTAAGCTATGTTCACTGCTAGAAGCAACATTGGATTGGAATTTAGAATTTAGCAGAATGATTTTTTCTAAAATTTCAGTTTTCTTGTTTGGTGTTAATGGCAACTGAAAACACCATCATCCATTACAACCCAAATCAGACCCCCTTTCAAAAAAAAAAAAAAAAAAATGGGCAGGGGTTCCCCTTATAATCTATATAATACCTATTGCTGAAATTAAATACATTTTGAGTCCCCTTTAAAAAATTGGCCAGAGGTTGCCCTCATAATATAGTTTATACATATTGCTGAAACTGTAAATAAAATATGTAGCGGTATAATTTTCTTTTTCTAAAATTTCAAATTTCTTGTCTGGTTTCCAAGTTCAATGGCAACTTTGAGCTCCTCCATCCAACATATATCAGACCACAATTTAAAAAAAAAATTGGGCAGGGATTCCTCTTATATTCAAAGCATTCAGAGACTCCTTCAAAAGAAAAGTGGTAAAGATTGTCCTCATAAATTACTGTAATTATAACATGTTTGAAAAGAAAATTAAGTTTATAATCTCCCTTAGTTTAATTATCTCCTTTTTTTAAATTTTCACTTTTATTATATCTATATTTAAATTATAGACACTCCCTAAAAAGTGTGTTGATGTACATAATTAGAACTATTTGATATATATAGTGCAAGTTCTAGTAATAAAAAGAATATTTCTGTATGAACAATAAAACTTTTGTAGCTATTTTCGTGATTAAATCATTTTAGGCTTGAATGTGTTTCACAATTAACCATAGGTGTACCCTTCTGGCCGCACCTTGTACTATAAGAACAAAAGGACCTTTTTTGGACAGGACCATCTTACCACAATTGTGACAAAGTTTGGCTTTATAATTGCACTTAACTAGTAGTTTCTGAGTAGATCTTTGAATTTATTTTCCATAGTGTCCAATTTAAACTATACTTCCCGCCGGCGGCAATCTTGGATGAGGTATTGACCTGTCGGATACCTTTTTTAAAAGGGATCATCTAAGGACCATTGTTACTAAGTTTGGTTCAAATTGGACCGGTATTTTCTGAGAAGAAGATATTTAAATGTGTTTTCCCTTATGTCCAATGTTAAAACTATGTTACCTGCTGGCGGCAATCTTTGATGAGGTAAGGACCTGTCGGTTACCTTCTTAAGAAGGGACCATCTAAGGACCATTGTGACTAAGTTTGGTTCTAATAGGACTAGTAGTTTCTAAGATGATCTTTGAATGTGTTTTCCCATCGGGTATAAAGTTAAAATTATGTTCCCAGCTGGCGGCCATCTTGGATGAGGTACGGACCTGCCGGATACCTTTTTTTTAGAAGGGACTATCTAAGGACAATTGTGACTAAGTTTGGTTCTAATTGGCAAAGTAGTTTCTGAGAAGATCTTTGAATGTGTTTTCCCATAAGGTCCAATTTTAAAACTATGTTCCCCGCTGGCGGCCATGTTGGATGAGGTCCGGACCTGTCGAATACCTTTTTTGGAAGGGACCATCTAAGGACCACTGTGACTTAGTTTGGTTCTAATTGGACTAGTAGTTTCTGAGAAGAAGATATTTGAATGGTTTTCCCATAGGGTCCAATGTTAAAACTATGTTCCCCACTGGCGGCCATCTTGGATGAGGTACGGACCTGCCAGATAAGTTTTTTGGAAGAGACCATCTAAGGACAATTGTGACTAAGTTTGGTTCTAATTGGACCAGTAGTTTCTGAGAAGATCTTCGAATGTGTTTTCCAATAGGGTCCTATGATAAAACTGTGTTTCCCGCTGGCGGCCATCTTTGATGAGGTAGGGACCTGTTGGAAACTTTTTTTGGAAGTGCCCATCAAAGGACCCTTGTGACTTAGTTTGATTCTAATTGGATAAGCAGTTTCTGAGAAGAAGATCTTTCAATATGTTTCCCATAGGGTCCAATGTTAAAACTATGTTCCTCGCTGGCGGCCATCTTGGATGAGGTATGGACCTGTCGGATACCTTTTTTGGAAGGGACCATCTAAGGACCATTGTGACTAAGTTTGGTTCTAATTGTACTAGTAGTTTTTGAGAAGAAGATCTTTGAATGTGTTTCCCATAGGGTCCAATGTTAAAACTATGTTCCCCATTGGCGGCCATCTTGGATGAGGTACGGACCTGCCAGATAACTTTTTTGGAAGGGACAATCTAAGGACAACTGTGACTAAGTTTGGTTCTAATTGGACCAGTAGTTTCTGAGAAGATCATTGAATGTGTTTTCCCATAGGGTCCTATATTAAAACTATGTTCCCCGCTGACGACCATCTTGGATGAGATACGGACCTGCCGGATACCCTTTTTAGAAGGGACTATCTAAGGACAATTGTGACTAAGTTTGGTTCTAATTGGACTAGTAGTTTCTGAGAAGAAGATCTTTGAATGTGTTTTCCCATAGGGTCCAATGTGTTTTCCCATAGGGTCCAATGTTAAAACTATGTTCCCCGCTGGCGGGCATCTTGGATGAGGTACGGACCTGCCGGATACATTTTTTTAAAGGAGACCACCCAAGGACTATTGTGACCGAATTAGGTTTCAATAGGCCCAGTGGTTTTAGAGGAGAAGATCTTTGAATGAAAAGTTAACGACGGACGCCCAGTGATGACAAAAGCTCACCATGGCATAGCCAGGTGAGCTAAAAACCAGAGGATGTGTCTATAAGATACGGATGCCTCGCCAATAATTTAAATTTAAATTCTAATCTTTTAACGTATCACAACAGAAAATGTAAGTCAATCAGGCATAAAATTTGTCACTGTCACTGAATTGTGATGAAATCAGGTGATGATGAGGTCAGGCTATAATTATCTATGAAATATGAAGTGCTTAACACTGTGATTAAAATCGATTAAACATCATTGAATGTAAAGTGTAGTTAGAAATGGACATTAACCCCAAAATTAAACAAGAAATCTGTGAGCAAAGCTCACTTATATAAACCCCTGCTCCCCAAATTCGATTCCAGAAATAAAAAAAAAAGAAAAGAAAAATAATCAAATTTTCAAATAGATGGTGCACAATGGCGATGTTTACTGAATATTCTTTGAAAATTTCAATGAATTTCATCAAATGGTCTAGGAGGTATTGTCACTGCAAAGTAAGTACCATATGACGGACGGACAAACGAAAAGACGGACGGAAGGACACCATGACGCTAAAGCGACTGTTCTTTAAACGCAGTTCGAGAAGAATTTTAACTTGCTTGCTTATTTGTGTTTATTCTAACTGCTTCACAGCAAGCCTCATTTTTTTTGTGCAAGAACCGGGAGGTTCTATTCAATGTGATTGATTTTAAACATAACGATAGAGATATGAAAATTAAAATATTTAGGTGTGGTAAGCCGCAATTAAAAGATAAAAATTTGTCAAAAACCAAAAACACCATTTAAAATGTTTAAACAATAAATGGGGATAATCGTTTCGGTCACTATTAAAGACGTTCATCGGTGGTAGACAGGGACAAAAAAGTAATGGTGCATTACATCATACCCTGCCACGTTTCACAAAATTTCAAAGTTTCAAGGGCTATAACTAGAGAACCTTTTGTACCTCTGAACCCAAAATTGAACTTGATTTGTGTTATAAACAACTTGCATACAATGTTTGAAGACAGCATGCTATTTGATTCACAAGTTATCAGTCGCAACCCTAAAATTTGCAAAATTTTAAAGTTTCAAGGGCTATAACCCCCGAACCCCTCGGACCTCTGAACCCAAAATTGAACTTGGGCTGTGTTTTGTTATAAACAATTTGCATGCAATGTCTGAAAACAGTATGTTATTTCATTTAAAAGATATCAGTCGAAAACCCTAAAATTTGCAAAATTTTAAAGTTTCAAGGGGCATAACCCCAGAACCCCGTGGACCTCTGAACCCAAAATCAAACTTGATTTGAGATTTATAGTAAACAATTTGCATACAATGTTTGAAGACAGTACGTTATTTAATTCTTAAGTTATCAGCTTGAAACCCTAAAATTTGCGAAATTTCAAAGATTCAAGGGGCATAACTCCAGAACCCCTTGAATCCCTGCACCTAAAATAAAAGTTGGTCTGAATTATGTGGTAAACAATTTACATACCAAGTTTGACGATAGTTTGTTATTTCGTTCACAAGTTTTCACTCAGAAACTGTAAAATCAGCAAAATTTCAAAATTTCAAGGGGCATCACTAGACTCCATTGGACCCCTGAACCTGAAATCTAGGTTTGACATGAGCTTTGTTCTTAACAGCTTATGGCATGTAATGATAATTTTCAGCCATTATAGGTGTTTCCTGTTCTCCCTTTTATTTCAAACATCCAAATTTGAAGACCTTATGTTATTTTGTTCACAAGTTATCAATCGGAAACCTTCGGGGCGGACGGACGGACGGACACACGACTGTGGGTATCACATCGCCACTACGTGTTGCGGGGTATAAATGAATCTCTAAAACTACTCAGTCATGTGTGACTAATATAGCGGCAGATGAATAAAAAGTCGTCTATTTCACGAGTTTAATGTCCCGACATAACACACGCCTATATGATACATCGTTGGAAAGAAACATTTTTATCGGCCGATTTTGAAATATCAAAGGTCAAACGTCACATGTATAAAAATTTTTAAATTTGGGGATGACTAAATACCGAAGTTACTGTGAATTTAAATTATGCATATGCGCATTTCGACAACTTATGTCCCTTCAGTGCAGATAAAATCTAAACGTTGGAGGACTATAAAATATATGTTCAACTGACAGTCAATTGACAGTCGCGAATTACTGAAATGAATCATACGAAACAAAATGATTTTGTAAGTATCCTATGTAGGCTGCCCTTCACATCACACAAAATCAATGTACCATATCCACAGCAAAATGACGTTAGGGACCGACCATTTAACCTGAAAAGGGGGGGGGGGGGGGGTTCTGGTTTTTTTTTTCTGGACAGAAAATTTTTTTCGCGCGAAACAAATTATTTATTTTTTGCACGCGTATCAACAAAATATCTTTTTTCAAAATTAACATTATTTTTTGGGCAGAAAGCCTCATTCAGAAATTTTTTTTTCATCATTTTGGCAGCCAAACATTTTTTTCACATAAAATCAGATCCAAAATATTTTTTTAGAAAAAAACCATAGCCCCCCTTCAAGTTAAATGGTCGGTCCCTTAAGGTGAGACGTTACTAAATGGACGTCACGGTAGGAGTTACCTCCCTCTGATTGCGTTTGAACACACTAGACGTGAAAAGACGGCGACATGATAGTTACATTTAATAATAAGGAAATACTGGCTAAGTCTGTATAAAAACTTGACAAACAATTACTAATTTTAATTATCAGCATGGCATATTTTTTTCATTTGTTATAATGATAACAATAAAATAAATAACCATGCATTGTATAATTTGCTGCAGACGGAATATTGTAATACCGAAGGGAACTCATCCCGATTTTCATTTTTTATTTTCAGTCGATAATCCAGAAATACTTGACATGCTCTCTGAAAAATTACGATCCCGGTAAATTTTTTCGGAAGTTTTACATTTTGGACTTTTTTCAAAGTGTATAATTAGGCATTATTAGGCATTGATTTTCAGTGGGATTTTTACCCGAGT
>MJUU01045984.1:125736-135844 GCA_002080025.1 Modiolus philippinarum | reverse complement strand
ACTTCCTGTTTACCGACTTAGTCAATTTTTCATTATTCTGTCCGTCCGTCACAACTTTCGTAAAGCTTTTCTCTGCAATGGTAAATGATATAAACTTTAAATTTTGGCAGAAGCTTTGTATAGTCATGCCATATTGTGGGACGCATTTTCAGACCTGTCGGGTTGCTACTTCCTGTTTACCGACTTAGTCAGTTTTTCATCATTCTGTCCGTCAGTCACAACTTTCGTAAAGGTTTTCTCTGCAATGGTAAATGATACAAATTTGAAATTTTGTCAGAAGCTTTGTGTAGTCATGCCATATTGTGGGATGCATTTTCAGACCTGTCGGGATTCTACTTCCTGTTTACCGACTTCGTTAATTTTTCATCATTCTCTCCGTCCGTCACAACTTTCGTAAAGGTTTTCTCTGCAATGGTAAATGATACAAATTTGAAATACAAACTTGAAATTTTGTCAGAAGCTTTGTATAGTCCTGCCATATTGTGGAATGCATTTTAAGACTTGTGAGGAACTACATTTTGTTTACCAACTTAGTTAGGTCATTAGATGCTTGAAGTTGAGAGCGGGGTATTGCTAGTGAGCATTGGCTCACAGATCCCTTGTTATGATATCAGTTTTCCTATATATCCTTTGAAAATGCTGCTGAAAAACTTGGTCCTTGAAAATTTTGAATTTTCAAATACCGTTAACAGAAATTTCAAAGTCCGATAACAGAAAAAAATAAAAGAGACATGTCATTTTAGCTTACCTGACCCTTCGGGTCAGTGTGAGCTTTTCCCATCACTGGACATCCAGTGTCCATCTGTCTGTCCGTAAGCTGTTCATCAACTTCTCTGAAACTACGAATTCAACCAAACTTGACAGGAATGATGTTTGAAGATCCTTTACAATAATTGCTCATTTCATTCTGATCATGGTGGCTAGCGTGGAATAGACCCTTTTGGGAAAACCTTATTTTCGTCATCTTCTCTAAAACTATTGAAGCAAATTTCAGTAAATAGTACTGCAATGATGAAGGGATGATCCTTTACAAAGATTGCTCATTCCGGCTGGCTAAGACTAAAACCGCCAGGGAAGTACATAGTTCAACATTAGGCTCTCTTTCAAAATCATATTCGATATTTGAAATTCAACCAAACTTTACTGGAATGATGTATATGATTTGTACCTGATGAAAAATTGCTCATTTCGTTCCGATTTGATAAGAAATATAGCCACTAGGGTGGAACATAATTTTAACACTGGACCCTATAGAAAAAATCATTTTCATCATCTTCTCTGAAATTTTAACTAAACTGTAATGATGTATGAAAGATCATTATCAATTTTCTCATTTTGGCCACATTCGATAAAAAAACATGGCTGACGGCGCAGAAAAATGTTTTTTTTTCCATCAATTTGTTCATCTCCTATGAGCCCACTGAAACAGATTCAACCAAACTTTGCAGGAATGATATTTTGGAGGTCCTTCATAAGATCTGCTCACTTTTTTTACTTCACAAACACATAGCTGCCATTGCTAAACATAGTTAAATATTTGCCCCTATGGGTAAAATCATCATTTTCATCTTCTGCTCAGAAACTACAAAAGTAAATTTTTACTAAACAGTATTTGAATGATGTAGGTAAGTCCTTTACAAAGATTTCTCATTTCGGTCAGATCTGAGGGGGAAATGGCTGCAAGCGCAGAACATAGTTTAACATTGGACCATATGGGAAAATAATATTTTAATCATCTGCTCTAAAACCACTGAAGCAATTTCAATCAACTTTACTTGAATGCTGTATTAAAGATCCTTAACATGTTGGATTATGATAGCCCCTTGGCTAAAATGATCCAACAAACAAAAAAACATGTTAGCCAAGGGAACATACTTTAACAAAGGAACTTGGAAAATCTTAGCTGCCAACTGAAGAAAATTTAACCAAATTATAACTTGTGAAAGGACGTTTTTTTTTCAATAATTTTTCATTTGTCCAGGTCAAATGAAAACCATGGCTGCCTGTGGATGAAATGTACTATCTTTGACCCTATGGGAAATACCTAAAGTGAATTTTGTTTTGATGTTCAATGAGTGACAAATGCCCTGCTTTCTAGCTGGGCCTCTAGTTAGCTCACCAGAAATGAAAGGTCAGTGAGTGTTATTACTATCACTTGGAGTCGGTCCGTCTGTGTCCGTCCGTATGTTAACTTTTCAAATCGTCATCAACTCGCCTGAAACGATGAAGCAGTTTTAGATAAACTGTGCCGGAAATATTTATGAAAGTTCCTTTACAAAGATTGCTCATTTCATTATTAACATTGGAAAATAAACATGGCTGCCAGTGCAGAACTCAGTTTAACGTTGAACCTTATAGGAAAAAACATCATTTTCATCATCTGCTCTGAACTTCATTAAGCAAATTTAACGTTACTGTATTGGAATGATGGGTGGAAAGTCCTTCAAAAAGATTACTCCTTTTGGTCAGATCTGAAAAAGAGACTCCCAAGAGCCTGTTTCGCTCAGCTTGACCATGACTGACATATAAAAATAATTCCAATGCTTAAGGATCTCAGTTCAAGTTTGTTGACTAATAGACATTGATATTATTTGATCCAAAGCTAACTTTTGTTCCCCAATGGCAGCTATTTTGGATGGGATGCAGACCAACTGTTACCTTTCTAAAAGGGGACCATCTAAGGAACATTGCGCCTTAGTTTGGTCCTAACTGGCCAAGTATTTTTAAAGAACTTTGAATACGTTTTCCTTTATAGTTCAATGTTAAACTAAGTTCTCTGCTGGTAGCAATCTGCAAAATGCAATTCTGATATGCTGGACACCTGTTTCAAAGTGGACCAACTTATGACCATTATGATAAACTAATATATAATTTGCCAAACACTTTCAGATCTTTGAATCTGTTTTCAAAAGGGTCCAGTGTTAAACTAAGTTACGCGCTAATAGCCAACTTGGACGGGCGGACTTGCTGGACGTGTTTTTGAAAGTAGATCACCTGTTGTGACCAAGTTTGGTGGCAATTGGCTTTGTGATTTCAGAGGAGAAGATATTTTGATGTTTTCCGATATGATCAAATGTTTAACTATGTTTCTCGCTGGATACGATGCCGACATGCTGGATACATTTTTTTTAAAGAGAACCATCAAAGGACCATTGTGACCATCTATGGTTATAATTTGGCAAGTACTTTCAGAAGAGAAGATCTTGGAATATGTTTTCCTTTAGGGTCCAATGTCAAACTAAGTTAGGTGTAGGTGGCCATCTTTAACGAGATGCTGACTTGCCGGACAAATTTTTGATAAGGGACCACCAAAAGTCTGTTGTAACAAGTTTGGTTACAATTGGCTCTGCAGTTTCACTTAAGAAGATATTTAAATGTGTTCCCTGTTGGTTGCCATTTGGATGTGCCGGGCACATTTTTCAAAGGGGACCAACTAAAACCAACTAAAACCATTGTAACCAGCTATGTTTATGATTCGCCATGTACTTTCAGAGGAGAAGATCTTTGAATATGTTTTCCCATAGGGTCAAATATTAAAGTAAGTTCCGCACTGGAGGCCATCTTGGATGAGAAGCAGACTTCCCGGACACAATTTTACAAATGGACTACCCAAGGACTATTGTGACCAAGTTTTGTTCAAATTGGCTCAGACGTTTGAGAGAAGATCTCTAAATGTGTCTTCCCATAGGATCCAATGTTCAAACTATGTTTCCTGCAGGTGGCCATCTTGGATGAGGTGCGAACCGGAAATACAACTCTTTTTGGAGATAATCACCTTAGGACTATTTTGGCCAAGTTTGCATTGTTTCAATTGGCATTGTAGTTTCAGAGAAAATTTCTGAATATGTTTTTCTATATGATCCCGAGTTGAAACTGTTTCCTGCTGGCAGCAATCTTGATAAGGTGCAAACCCGAAAATCTTTATTTAGGTGGCCACACAATGACTAAGGTGGCCAAGTTTGGTTCCAATTGGCTCAGTACTTCCAGCGGAGATCTCCAGATGTATTTTCCAATAGTGTCCAATGTTATAATTATTTTTCCCGCTGGCGGTCATCCGGGATTAGGTACAAACCAGAAAAGCCACATTTGTTAAAGGGGGCCACCCAAGGACTATTTTGGCCAAGTTATGTTCCAATTGGCTCAGTAGTTTTAGAAGAGAAGATCTCTAAATGTTAAACTGTTTCCTGTTAGAAGCCATTTTGGATGAGGTATCGAAACTGAAAAACAGCTTTTGGGGGGGGGACCACCTAGGGACTATTATGGAGCTTCAGAGAAGATGTCTGGATGCTTTCCTGTAGTGGCCAATGTTAAAATATGTTCCAAGCTGATGTGGACACATTATTTAAAGCCAGCTAAGGACTATTGTGATTAAGTTTGGTTCCATATGACAGAGTAGTTTCAGAGGAGAAGATCTTTGAATATAGGATCTAATTTTTAACAAATTCACAGCTCACGGTCTTCTTGGATGAGGTTCGGAGTTTCCAGACATGTTTTAAAGGGGACCATCCAAGGACTATAGTCATGAAGTTCGGTGAGAGACAAAGTGACCACAGAATCCATCGTCAGTGTCATGAGCAACATTTGGTTAACTAAAATGTAAAAGTTTTTATAAACTTTAGTAAATTCTAAAATCATATTCAATATCAATGAAATTTTGACACAATATTCAGTACGACTTCATTATTGTATCCAAAGTTGATTTACGTCACATTGACCTATTTCTTCCGTATCAATGAACTAATTTTGCTTAATTTTCATTTAAGGTCCATATATCAACAAAGTTCAGGCAAAATTGGGATTAAGGAATTAAATTTTGATGTAGTAATGTTGCATATTGTTTATAGATAGGCAATATGCTTTTTGAATTTAATTCCAGTTCCACCTTTGATAAATTTTCTGAAAATGTCGAAGACCAGAGATCTATATGTCTCTACAAAGACCAACAATTTTTGAAAATTTTGAATAAAATCATATATTTTATCCATTTTTCATACAAGACATATAATTAAATAGTAATGGCTCCAATTTGGTAAATATCCTGAAACTCTAAAAAAACAATTAAGCAATTTGAGAATTCTTGCAAACAACCATGTTTGTTGGATTAATAAGCCGGGCACTTTCGAATGAAAGTTCGGGATATTGCCGTTAGCCTCGTCCATCCGTCCGTCCGCGACGCGAACTCCTCCTACATTTTGGGATTTAGGGTTTTAATTTTGTTATAGAACTGTTGCATATATGCTGCAGATGCGCAATAAACTTTCGGATTTTTGATATTGGTCTTAATGCAAACAAGAGGCCCCAAGATGTCCATCTTGACACATTTTGGCATATAATCTCAAAATTTTGCAAGTATTTGGAAAAAATCAAAATTCTGAAAACTTAGAATTTAAAAATGTGATTCCAATTTTGGTAAATATCCTGAAATTCTACCTAGCAACCATACTGTTAGGGTTTGTTCCCATTAAGGCAATCATTTTCACCAATTGGTTTTCAAAAATATTTGATTCGAATTTTGGTAATTTCCTGAAAGTGTCAAAGACCACTTATTTTTTTGGAATTCTACGAAGCAACCATACTGTTAGGATTTGTTTCTATTAGGGCAATCATTTTCACCAATTGGATTCCAAAATAATTGATTCCGAATTTGGTATATTTCCTGAAAGTGTCAAAGACCACTTATTTTTTGGAATTCTACCTAGCAACCATCTTGTTTGGATTTTTTCCATTAAGGTAATCATTTTCACCAATTGGATTTCAAAAATATTTGATTCCAATTTTGGTAAATTTCCTGAAAGTGTCAAAGACCACTTGTTTTTTGGAATTCTACGAAGCAGCCATACTGTTAGGATTAGTTTCTATTAGGGCAATTATTTTTACCAATTGGATTCCAAAATAATTGATTCCGAATTTGGTATATTTCCTGAAAGTGTCAAAGACCACATATTTTTTGGAATTCTACCTAGCAACCATACTGTTGGGATTTTTTTTCCATTAAGACAATCCTTTTCACCAATTGGATTTCAAAAATATTTGATTCCAATTTTGGTAAATTTCCTGAAAGTGTCAAAGACCACTTATTTTTGGGAATTCTACCTAGCAACCATACTGTTGGGACTTGTTTCTATTAGGACAATCATATTCACCACTTGGATTTCAAAAATATTTGATTCCAAGTTTGATGAAATTCCTGAAAGTCTCAAAGATTACTCTTTTTTTAAATTCTGCCTAACAAACATGTATTATTTTTAGTAAAAATAGTGACTATCAATAATTTAATATCAAAATGTAAAGAAGAATTATGCAAAGGGTCTATAACTGTTTTCTGTGTCAAACAGGGAGTGTAGGGATCACTGTCGTTACCGACAGTAATTACTCCAGTTTTAGTCATATTTTCAGAAAAAATAACGTAAAAAATTCATCAAATTTTAATTGGCTTCTTTAGTAATGACTTGATATTTGGTCTGAAGTTTAAGAATTAGTTGTACATGTAAGTCCATCACTCATCTACTTCCACTTTGCCCATTTGTTGATTGATATTTTAAAAACAATGTTTGTTAAAATTCTTATCAAACAATTCTTGGCCCCTGTATGTATTAATTTGATATTGGTCTGAAGCTCTAGTACCATGAGTTGTACCATGGTCTGAAGCTCTAGTACCATGAGTTGTACCATGGTCTGAAGCTCTAGTACCATGAGTTTAACCATGGTCTGAAGCTCTAGTACCATGAGTTGTACCATGGTCTGAAGCTCTAGTACCTCGAGTTGTACCATGCATCCCCTTTCTGATTTGATGATTGACATTTTCAGTTCTAACAATTTATGTTCAAAATTTTCGTTAAAGATTTTTTGCTCGTACATGTAGTAATGATTTGATATTTGGTCTGAAACTTAAATTCCCCCATTTGTACCAAGCCTCACTTTCATAGGTTTATGACCGCGAGTGTTTTTGGACTAAATTTTATATTTGGAAAAATAAATTCATATATTTTGTGTTTTTGGACATTTTAGTATTTTAATTATTTTAAATTTTATCTTTGGATTTAATCATTCATGTTAATTCACATGTCATGTCAAATTAAGCTTAAATATTATATAAGGTATAAATATTAGGGTAAAATTTGTATTAGGGAGATATGGAGTCAGACTGCTATACTGACAGTATCCATCTATGTTAAAGTATTCCTTGTTGAATTTGTGCTATTAAATTATTTATCGCCTCCGTATTGGGCATTTAGTTCTGCCATAGAATTATTACTAGAGTTAGGGTACTTGGCTGGGCGAGAGTCATTGTCCTTGTGTATCAGACATCATAGCCAGTAGAATCCAGAGTTCTGAGTTGCACATCCAGTAACCAAACATCCCTGGTTACAGGTTCTTCACTCACCTACTTCCCGTTTTTCGATTGGTTGACTGTTATTTTCAGAACAGTTTATGTTAAAATTTAGGCCATTTTTTCGGCCATTGCATGTAACTAATTTGACATTTAGTTTGAAGCTTTGGTACAATGACTTGATGACAGTAATTGTAAAGGCAACAGGTGACAGTGATTGTAAAGGTAACAGATGACAGTAATTGTAAAGGCAACAGGTGAGAGTAGTTATAAGAGCACATTCAATTAATTTTATGTTTGTTGACGATCTCTCAAACTGGTGCTAGGGGTTGTCTTGAACTTATTATGAGATGTGACATAAGCTCATTGTTGAGGGCATAATCAAGATGAAGATCAACAAAAAAGCGTTGTTCCATTGCTTTGTTCTACAATGTATAAATTGTAGACTTTTCTCATGTGCTTTAACTCCATACCCTTTCATTATCCCCTAACTTTCGAATGAAAGTTCGGGGATATTGTCACTGACAACGTCCGTCCGTCCGTCATACTTTCTTGCGATACGAACTTTTCCTAAGTTTTTGGATTTAGGGTTTTAATTGTTATAAAATAGTTGCATATATGCTGCAGATGCGCATTAATCTTTCGGATTGTTTTATATTGATCTTGGTGCAAACAAGAAGCTCCAAGATGTCGATTTTGACACATGTGGCATCCTCCTATATTTTTCAGATTTTTGGATTTAATTTTGTTGCAGATTTTTTGCGTTTAGTCTGCAGATGCACAATTAGCTTTGAGAATTTTGGTTCTGGCTCCAACTAAGGTAAATTTCCGAAACATGTCAAAGACTGGTATTTTCGACATCTGAGCATATAATCTTACATTTTTCAAGAATTTCGAAGAAAACTAATAATTCCAAAATTTGATTATAATTTTGGTAAATATGCCGAAAGTCTCGGGAACCACTTATTTTTTGGAATTCTACCTAGCAACCATATTTTTAGGATTTGTTTCTATCAGGACAATCATTTTCAACGATTGGATTTCAAAAATCCTCGATTCCAATTTTGGTAAATTTCCTGAAAGTCTCAAAGACCACTTATTTTTTTGAATTCTACCTAGCAACTGCACTCTAAGTATTTGTTCCCAACTATTTGATTTCCAAAATAATTGATTCTAACTTTGGTAAATTTACTGAAAATCTCAAAGACCACTTAATTTTCGGAATTCTACCTAGCAACCATACTTTTATAATTAGGACATACATTTTCCCTAAATAGATTGCAAAAATATTTTATTCCAATTTTGGTAAATTTCCCGAAAGTGTCAAAGACCACTTATTTTATTTATTTTTATTNAAAAGAGTTGATTCCAAATTAGGTAAATTTCCTGAAATTGTCAAAGACCACTTGATTTTCGGAATTCTAACTAGCAACCATACTTTTAGAATTAGGACATACATTTTTTCTAAATAGATTGCAAAAATATTTTATTTCAAATTTTGCAAATTTCCTGAAATTGTCAGACCTTTATTTTTTTAAGAATTCCACATTAAAACTATAGTTTAAAAAATGTGTTAAAATAAGAAGAAACATTTTCACCAATTTGAATTCCATAATATTGGATTCCAAAATTGGGAAATTTCCTGAAAGTCTATAAAGACCACTAATTTTTTGGAACTCTACCTAACAACCATATATTCTTGACTTCCTTAATGCAAAAATAGTGACTAACAAAAGTTTAATTTAAAAAATGTTCAAAAAAATTATGCCCAAGGTCTATAATTGTTTTCTGTGTCAAACATGGGAGTGTTGGGATCACTGTCATTTCCGACAGTAATTATTCTAGTTGTTGATTGTAAAGTACCTCCCTTTCCAGGTCTATCATTCATCCTGTTTGCTGTTTCGTTGATTGATATTGTGAAATTGATTAATTTTAAAATTTTTGACATGGATTTCTCAATTTGTGTTCGTAGCATTGATGTAATCTTTAGTACAGTGAGTTGTACCATGCATTCCTTTTGCAGATTTGTCTGTCGTACCTCCTGTTTGCTGAATAGAATACCTGTCGCAAGCATCTGTATCCCATTGACACATTTTCTTTTTTTAATAAGAAAATGTACGAGATATTTCTTAAAGAGACCACCAAAGGACAAATGCTTCTTTTGACATTCTAACTGCAGTTCAGAATGAGAAAATCTTGAAACATATGTCCTGTTGGGTTTAGTGTTAAACTATATTCTTATATTCTATATTCCCAGCCACAGGCCATGTTAGATGCAGACACCAATTTGAAGGATACCTTTTAAAAAGGACCATTGTGGCTAAGATTTGTTCTATAGGCCAAGTTGCTTCAGAAAAGATCTTTTTATGGGTTTATCAAGAGAACCTGATTTCAAACTATGTGCCTTTCTGGTGGCCATCTTCAATGAGCTGCTGACCAACTAGACACCATCTGAATGTGGCATATGAGGACTGTTGTAACCAAATCTTGTTTGAATTAGCCAAATTGTTTCAGCATAGAATTCAGGGTTCATACACCTTTTTTGTTCCAATTTTCCATGACTTTTCAAGGATTTTTCTTAAAATTCCATACCCAAAATCACAGACATATTGCACTGTCATGCTGTGTTCCGATTATATTATCTGCTTCCTTTTTTGAATAAAAATCAATCCTTCCCCTTTAATGACGTTTGATTACTTCCTTTTAATATTGACCTCACCGACAAGATTGTTAGACAACAAACACTTAAGTTTCCATCAACAATAAAAATATTTTTTT
>MJUU01045984.1:104202-115919 GCA_002080025.1 Modiolus philippinarum | reverse complement strand
AAGGGGTCAAAGGGGCCAAAAATGCAATTTTTCTAAATATGTCAAATCTTTATTTTTCATCGGATTTCGATGGGATTTTTTTCTTTGGATTCCTCTTGATCTAAGCTTTCAGAAGTATGTCAACAAATTTTTTGTGGGTCTTACCGTTTCCGAGCTACATTGTATAAGGGGTCAAAGGGGCCAAAAATGCAATTTTTCTAAATATGTCGAATCTTTATTTTTCATCGGATTTCAATGGGATTTTTTTCTTTGGATTCCTCTTGATATAAGCTTTCAGTAGTATGTCAAAGGATTTTTTGTAGCTCTTACTGTTTCGGAGCTACAAGGGGTCAAAGGGGCAAAAATTGCAATTTTTCTAAATGTGTCATATCTTTATTTTTCATCAGATTTCGATGGATTTTTTTTCTTTGAATTTCTATGGATGTATAGTTTTAGTTGATAGTACATATTTTGCATAGCTCTTATGGTTTTTTATCAGTAAGTAATCAAAAGGGTTTTTTCCCTATTTTGTTTCTAGCTAATAACTGTGTCTAGCTTCTTTTTGTGTCCATCTAATTATTATGTCAAGCTCTTTACTGTGTCCACATTCACTTTAAACTACCTTTGTTGAAATTTCAGTGGTCGACATGCTGCGGTCGTATCATGCTGCGCTCGGCGTAGCCCTTTATTATAAGCCTGTCTTTGACGGGACGTATTATGGTATACCGGTGTCTGTCCGTCCGTCTGTCCGTCCGTCCGTCCACATGTCGTACTCTAAGTAGAGAATGCTTTGAACATTTTTTCTTGAAACTGCAGGATTGTTAGGTATGATGGAAGAAAGCTCCGTATCGTTTTATTTTGTCATCAGATTTTTCGTTCTAGAGTTATGGGACTTTGATTATTTAAAAAAAGCTTGAAATTGCAATTTTCGTCCACATGTCGTACTCTAACTAGAGAATACTTTGAACATTTTTCTTGAAACTTTGCAGGATTGTTGGATATGGAGGCAGAAAGCTCCCTATTGTTTTATTTTGTCATCAGATTTTTCGTTCCAGAGTTATTGGACTTTGATCATTTCAAAAAAGCTTGAAATTGCAATTTTCGTCCACATGTCGTACTCTAACTAGAGAACGCTTTGAACATTTTTCTTGAAACTTTGCAGGATTGTTTTATATGATGAGAGGAAGCTCCCTATCATTTTATTTTGTCAATGGATTTTTCGTTAAGAGTTATGGACTTTGATTGTTTAAAAAAAGCATGAAATACCGTTTCTGTCCACACGTCATATTCGAGCTAGAGAACGCTTTATTTATTTTTCTTGAAACTTTGCAAGATTGTTGGATATGACGGAAGAAAGCTCCCTATCGTTTTATTTTGTGGAAGGATTTTTTGTTCCAGAGTTATAGGACTTTGATTATTTCAAAAACGTATGAAATTGCAATTTCTGTCTACACATTGATATTTAAAACATCACTACCCCTAAACCAATATACATTTTTGACTGTTTAACATCAGATGAAATGATTGATACATATCAAAAGTCCATTGTCATGTTTGTTCATATAGAGTTTTTAATTTCAAGAATCATTTAATCAGTTTGCTTTAAAGTGGGGACGGGCATATCATGCACTCTTGGCGCAGCTTTTTATTAGAAATGAAATCGAATTTACCTATATACATCATGATTACAACTTACGAGTCAGAGGCCCATTCAGGTAATCGTAATTTGATTTTTTTGTCTATAGTTTGTTTTATTGTATTAAATGGAACATTAAACATTTGACTACCGTTCCAAATATATATTTAGATACAGAAATCTCGAAACATACCTTTTAATTTCGTATAATTTTACCATAATGGGTACATTGATCCCTTTGATTGCTTTGGCAGTGTTTATAAATAACATTTACCGCCAAATGAGGAACACAATGGAAGATACCACCCTCACTTATAACTTGGTAACGGGATATCATTTTTGGATCTTGGAAATATACATCTTTTAAATCAATTATTTCATATTTCCCCTTCAAGATTAATCCTTTGGCTATCTTTTAATACAGAAATAGGGTCCACCTAATTTTTTGCCTTTTAATAATATTTTATTGTCGCCAGGTTAATTTTAGTGTGGTTGCAGTGAAGACATTTGACATCAACTATAAACAGTTAACGTGCAATAGCAGACAAATTGTAAACCTTTATTTTGTAAATGTTTTTGTTTTACTAAATGCATCGTTCATTTGGGATTTATATACCGGGACAAGCTTAATATCCACCCGTTACTATGCACCATCAACAGACAGCGTGTTTCTCAAATATGGCTGATGAAGTAGACACCCACCTCATTGGCTTGTTTAATTTCACACACAGACTTTTCGGACTTCAACATGACAACAATGTTAATGAATTAGTGATTCCTTCTCAATGTATTGATTTTTTTTTCACATAGTAATAAACCAGTTTCTGGATTATAACTTCAGTTTGATTCAAGGAAAAGTTTTAATATTCTATTCATAAAATACAGGCCAAGTATGATTTTGAACGTGATCAAACTTTTCATTCCAGAGTTTTACCCTTGATTAAAGCAAAATTTGCAAATTTTGTGGTTTCTGGATGATAACTTCAGTTTGATTCAAGGGAAAGTTGAATATTTTGGGACAATGTTACTAGGTCAAGTTAGATTTTGATGGTGATCAGATTTTGTGCTCCAGAGTTATTGCCCTTGATTAAGGCAAAATCTGTAAATTTAAAGGTAACTGGATGAAGACAGTTTGCCTAGACAGTTACTAGAATTGCCTGTGGGCAGGGTATCTTTTGTGATCAGCAGATTACCTATTTTAGTCTTAGATATGTTGTACTTGTACATGAGATAATATCTCATGTGTACACTTTGTTAAATTTCTATTATCTAAATTTATGTATATTCCATATCCTTTGGTAAAATATTTAATATAGGAGTTTGTCTTTTAATGCAGTGCAGAGTTTATAAAACAATTTCCTGTGTAAGAGATGTATGCTCTTTAGTTTTCTTAGCTTGAAAACAAAAGTCTAATCAATTTGAACCCTTTCCTTCATGAGACTTGGCTGAGAGTTCAATTTTTTTACCATTCTGAATTGAGCTAGAGAATCAAAATGTTCTAGTTTCATAGAAATTCAACCCAAAAAGTTCATACTTGGTGGAAGTACACACTGGCCTAATGTCTTCCAGAAAATGCTATCAAAAGCTGGTTCCTTGTTACCATAGAGACAGGAGGGGCCTCAAAGGGACCAAAAAATGCATTTTGTCTCGCCGCGAGACATAGCGATCCAAATTCCAGCGGCGGCGGCGGCGGCGTCAACAATTGCACAAGTGTTTCATTGGTTGAATAGAGTCATTTAATCATTATAGAATTGTGTCAAAATTGGAAAGAAGCTAGATAATGGTCAGAAAATTACCTCTAGCTGAAAAAATTTTTTTTTGTTTTTCCATATTTGGACTTAGTTTTTTTAAATGTTAACCCACAAATTAAAGTTTTTTAGATGGTGAATTAAGTTATTAAATCTTATTGGAATATCATAAAAACTGGTCAGAAGCTAGAAAATATTCTAAAAATTACCTCCAGATGAAAATTTGAAATTAATTTTTTTCATTTTCCCGTATTTTTTCCGTATTTGGACTTAGTTTTTTTTTGCAAAAAAATTGAATGTTAACCCACAGATAAAAGTTTTTTTGGAGGTTGAATAAAGTTATCAAATCTTATTGGAATTTATTTAAAAGTGGTCAAAAGTTAGATGATGGTCAGAAAATTATCTCCAGCTGAAAAAATTGGAAATTTTTTTTTTGGTTTTCCATATTTTTTGCATATTTGGACTTAGTTTTTTGCTTAAAATTTCAATGATAAACCACAAATAAAAGTTCTTTAGAAAGTGAATTAAGTGTTTGTGTCTTAACAGAATTTTATTAAAATTAGACGTTGCTGCATGCAGTGTGCAGATATGGAACAAGCTGTTGGAATTTTCTTCTGGTTCCAACTTTGGTAAATTTCCTGAAAATATCAAAGACCGATAATTTTTGAAATTTTTGCATATTATTAAGAAAATAAGGCAATTCTTTGATGCCAAGCATAATTTTGAACTTGTAAGAAATAAAAAACATGGTTCCAACATTGGTTTATTTCCTGAAACTGTCCAAGACATACAATTTTTTTAATTCTTCCTATCAACCATGGTTTTTGAATGAATTTGAAATAAACAAACATTTTAATGAATAAAATTGCAAAAATTTTTGATTCCGATTTTTGGTAAATTTCCTGGAACTCTCTTAGACCAATTAATTTTTGGAATTGTACCTAGCAACCATAAATTTTTAAAAATATATTGATGAAAACAGTAATTTTCATTAATGGAATTGCAAAAATATTTGATTCCTACACTGGTAAATTTCCTGAAACTGTCCAAGACATGCAATTTTTTGAAATTCTTCTTAGCAACCATTGTTTTTGAGTGAATTTGAAATAAACATTCATTTTAATGAATAAAATTGCAAAAATTTTTTATTCCGATTTTTGGTAAATTTCCAAGAACTCTCTTTTACCAATTAATTTTTGGAATTCTACCTACTAGTAGCAACCATACTTTTTTGAAAATATATTGATGAAAACAGTAAGAAAAAGAAAATTTCATAATGAAATTGCAAAAATTCCAATTTTGGTAAATTTCCTGAAACTCTTCAAGATCTGTTATTTTTTGGAATTCTGCATAGCAACCATACCATTTTTAATACATTTTGATGAAAACAGTCATTTTCAATACCTGACATATTTATTTAGTCCCCAGCTGTGCACAAAAACACTCAATTTTTTTGCCCACGTTATATTTTGTTATATAAGCCGTATCCTAGAGCCTGAAAAACATCCTCCTATATCCCTGAAAAGGGAGGGGGGCTAGAGGCGTCAAAAGGCGTCTAAATGAAGGAAAGGGTTAACAGAAAAATATGAAAATCTTCAAAATAGGTTTAATACAGGTTTTTTCCCCATGAAACATCATGTTTTGCCATATTATGATAAAAAATGCTATTTGGCAGTTTTAAAAAAAAAAAAATTTTTGCGCCATAAACATTGGTCAAAATAAAGGAAAAAGACAGCTGAAATCTTAATAACGGAAAATTTTTTAATGACAATTTTTTTGCAAGTTAATTGCCAGAAGTTCTACAACTGTAAGATGAAAGGCCACACCAAAGTTTTTGATTCTTTGCAGTTTATTTTATTGTTTAAAGATTATAGTGTTAACACTAGTACATTTACCCATTCCATTTTTAATCCCCCATCCATGAGACTAGTTCATGGATACGTTCAGTAACATCTGAGGTCTGTACACAGATAATAGAAAAAAGAAGGGAAACGAGGAATGTGTCAAAGAGACAATGACCCAAAGGGGAGTAACAGCAACTCAAAGCCACCATAAGATCTTCAGGGAACGGTGAGAAAACCCCACACCAAACGGCAGGTCGGAGTCGGCCCCTGAATAAAGAGTAATCAAGTTCAGCGAAATAAACATCATCCTAGACTCCTATAGACATAAAGTAAACTAACTAGAAAAAGACAAAACACACAAAGGCTTAATAAATTTCCTGACTTAGGACAGGCGCAAACCTGTTGCGGCGGGGTTAAACTAGTTTTATTGGGCCCAAACCTTCCCCCTACAGCCAATGTGATAAATAAAAAACAATCGTAACAACAGTAAAATTCAGTTGGCAACAGGACTGAGTCAATTGTGAAAAATGAAACTGAAAGAACTAAATATACGGACATAAACATGAAATCACAAGAGAGTACTAGCATTTAACTGACATGCCAGCTCCAGACCCATTTCCAACTGACAAAGTAAGTTATGTAGATAAGACCACTTTGACCTACATTTCATGCATGAGTTACTGGTATAGAATAATACTCTGCCAGTAGTGGAAGGACAACTTGGGTTCAAGTTTATATTTGAACATCAATTATGTACCTAACTATAAATAGTTAAAAATATAACCAGTTAATTACAACTGCTTCAACCTCTTGTTAAAGATGATTTTATAAATTATTGTTATCTTTCAGATTAAAAAAGCTCGGAAAGTTTCAGCATTGCAGTATACAAATCAATGACATAATGAAATACACCATTGCAGACAGTGATGTTTTGAGTGAAGATCCTCCTGGGTCAGATATCAATAGTACTTTAAACCAGATGAATAGTATGAGGTCTTCTGTAGCCATGCAGAATGATTCGTCAGTCAGTCATCATTCCTCAGAACTTATATCTAATGAGACAATAGAAACATCACTTGCACAAGATTCGCAAGTTATTCATCCATCATCAGAACCATTGTCTAGTGGAACATGTGAAGCAAATGTGAAAAAGGAATCATCACAAGAACCTGCCTCAAGTGAAATAGTTGGATTGAAAGAAAAAGATACAGATAATGATAATGTAGATGGCGCTACATGTTCTCAAAAGAAAGACCAAGATAGTGGAGTCAGTACACTGCATGACTCCATGACCAATGGAATTGAAGATGATGATGAAGAATTTGATGTAACATTAGATGTAAATGGAACCGCATTAGCAGATGACCAAGATGAAGCTGAATATGAAGATATCCCAGAACAAAATAAAGATAAGAGGAAAAGACTTCAAAAGAAATCAGCAAAGGGAAATAGAAAAAAGAAAAAGACACTGGAGTTTCAAACAAAATTCCCAGAATGCAATGCTGGAGAAACAGTTCCAGTTGTTATATTTTGTACTGTTTCTATAGCAACAGTAATGTGGCAGGTATGCTGATATTTGTTATGAATAAATATTGATGATGAATCTACAAGCAGTTTACGTTTATAAATGGTTATTCGAACAATAGTAAGTCTATGGTTGAGGGGAACCATAAACTTACTTTGTTCAAATAGCCAATAAATAAGTGTTTTATTATACCGAATCAAATAGGTTTTACTTTTAAAGAAAATTATAAGAAGACGAAATAAAATTTTGGTCAAAATGTGTCTTTATAAATATTGTGATCTAATGTTGAACTGACATGTCCATTGACCAATGAACATCGTCACTGAAAAGTCTGCAAAAAAGAACCATAGTGCTATTCAGTGGTCAGTTGATAGTATTTGTGCTATCCACTGGGTAATAGCACTTTTCTGAAAAATGAAAAGAAATGTACATTTTATGACTGTTACATATTGGAAAGGTATTATAAATGAGTTATTTACACACAGAAAAATAAAAAAAGTACTGTCACTGGAAAATTTACAGATGTATTCAGCTGAATAAGCAGAATAATACAAGAATGTTGATTTTTCATGGAACTCAAAACACTTTGATATGCTTATACCAATCCAGTATGATCATAGGTAGAATAATACAAGAATGTTGATTTTTCATGGAACTCAAAACACTTTGATATGCTTATACCAATCCAGTATGATCATAGGCAGAATAATACAAGAATGTTGATTTTTCATGGAACCCAAAATACTTTGATATGCTTATACCAATCCAGTATGATCATAGGCAGAATAATACAAGAATGTTGATTTTTCGTGGTACTCAAAACACTTTGATATGCTTATACCAATCCAGTATGATCATAGGCATTCAGAGATCATTTAAAAGTCAACTTGTCAGTGGCATTGGTCTTTGTCAGTCAATATCTTAAAATTTGTCCAAACGCTTTTCGTCTGATTTCAAGGTAGGACCGGTTGTATTTTTCAACTGACAAAAGAAGCTTCAACATATTCTTACAGAAAAAACTATTTATCATAGAGTCACATTGCCTAAAATAGAATGACAAAATAACGAGATACATGAGCATGAGCATATGAGTTGAATAATGGAAGGAATTTAAAATCTAAAATACGACATAAAGTACAAAAAACACACAGCAAAATAAAAGAGTAGAAACAATAAAAAGGTCGACCGATATATTTCCACAAATATGTCGTCGTCAAGTGGGTCGTGAAGAATGAAGTAGTAGTTAAAAAATATTATATTGTTAACATGTTAAACATCTTTGACATTGCGTGTACACTGTTTAAAAATAATACACATAATGTCAAAGATGTTTTACCTGTATCAAATACATTATTTTTATACGACCGCAAAAATTTTGTGGTCGTATTATGGTATGGCGCAGTCATCGGCGTCGGCGTCTGCGTCGGCATCTGTGGCCAGCATAACTTTTTTTCTAGTGGACGGATCATCTTCAAATGTCAGTATGTGGTTTCTTGGCATAATGGCAATCCCGGGTTTTAATTTGGGGTTAGTGGCCCTACGCGTTTAAGAAAAAGGGGCCAAAAGGGGTTAAATTAGGTGTTTTCACATATTTGACTGTAGAATCTTTATTATTTATCTGATTTTGATGGGGTTTCTTTCAGTAAACTCCTAAGAAAATTTCCAATCTGGAGTATGCCAACGGATTTCACGTGGCATGTACTGTTCACGAGATAAATGGGGCCCAAAAGGGGCGAATTTCAAAAATTTAATTTTTTTATTTTTAGTCCGATTTTGATGCAATTTTTTCCAAAGGATTTCTTATGAAAAATTAACATAGCATTCTACTATTAGATTTTTGGTGACTTGTTTCCGTACCCAGCTATGAGGGGCCAAAGGGGGCCAAAATAATAAATTTACAGATAACCTAAAATTTCTATTTTTCATCGGATTTCGATGGGATTTGTTTCTTTGGATTCCTCTTGATGTAAGCTTTCAGTAGTAAGGCAACGGATTTGGCGTAGCTCTTACGGTTTCCGAGCTTTGAGGGGCCAAAGGGGGCCAAAATGATAAATTTACAGATAACCTGAAGTTTTTATTTTTCATCGGATTTCGATGGGATTTTTGTCTTTGGATTCCTCTTGATGTAAGCTTTCAGTTTATGTCAACGGATTTTGCATAGCTCTTACCGTTTCCGAGCTATGAGGGTTCAAAGGGGCCACAACTTCAAATTTGCAGATTGCCTGAAATTTTTTTTTTCATCGGATTTCGACAGGATTTTTTTCTTTGGATTACTCTTGATACAAGCTTTCAGTAGTGTGTCAACGGATTTGGCGTAGCTCTTACCGTTTCTGAGCTATAAATGGTCAAAGAGGTTCACAGGGGCCAAAACTGCAAATTTGCAGATTACCTAAAATTTGTATTTTTCATAGCATTTTGATGGTTTTTTTTTCTTTGGATTCCTCTTGATATAAGCTTTCAGCAGTATGTCAATGGATTGGGCGTAGCTCTTACCGTTTCTGAGCTATAAATGGTCAAAGAGGAATCATACGGGCTAATTTTTATTTTCCCTAGTTTGTGTCCAGCTAATTACTGGGTCAATCTCCTTATTGCGTCCTAATTATTGTGTCAAGCTCTTTCTTTTGTCCATACTCGCTTTAAATTACACTTTTTCAAATTTCAGTGGACGACATGCAGTGGACGTATCATAACGGCTCGGCGTAGCCCTTTATTAAACAATGTACACGCAATGTCAAAGATGTTTTACCTGTAAACAATATAATATTTAGATTTTAAATTCATCCCTTTATACAGCTCACATGCTCATGTATCTTGTTATTTTGCTATTAACCTTGAGAGCTGTTTCCCAACACATATTTTGTTTTTTCTAAAATAGAATGCATTATCTAGAAAAAAATCTGAACATGGCTTGGGTGCATTGACAGATCATGGGTCTCCTGCTATGCATGGATCTCCCATCATATAAAGAAATCATTTATCCAGAGTTAAAATCGTAGCAAGGAACAAAGTCATTTTAGTTAGTTATGATCAGATGCCCTGGTGCTAGTTCTTATCTAATTTAAACATGTCGGTAGCAAGATCGGAGTAAACTCAGACTAGCTTCATTTAAATATGTTAATTGAGAAGGAAAACCTGCGTGATTTTGCCTCGCTATATTGTTTCATAGTCATGCATATCATTGTGTCTGAAAATAGCCCTTTCTCTGTTCAAGCCATTAAATTTCAACTGTAGCTTTGCTAAGGTATAACAAGAGGGAGAACCTACTTGATTTGGCCTCTACTTATTGTTTCACCGTCATGCATAGAGTTTGTAAATAGCCTTATTTACTATGATTGCAGGATGGAAGTGTAGAAAAAGACATATCATCAACAGAACTGTATCCAATACACCATTTAGATGAACATGAGTTCTTTCCTGGAGATTTTGTTGTAGAAGCCAAAGGTAAGATGGTATACAAATTCTTCAAAACTGTTGATAAGTAAATAAAAACAATCACTATCTAAATAGTTCATCACCATCATCTTTCAACTCTAAGTAGAAATCCTTTATTGTAGTCAGCTGTTGAAGCCAACAAAATTAAATATTAGATAATCATGTTGAATTTCAAGACCCAAGGAGGTAAATGATAGATTTTCTACAACAAACTGGCTTGTCAAGTGATGTGCTAGTAGGTATTAGTAGTTAAGGAGTTATACCCCTTGAAAATTTGATATTTTGCAAATTTTCAATGTCTGTCCATTAACTTCTTAGTATGTTGTTGAAATACAAAACTCGGGCAAAGTCATATAAGTGTTTAGAGGTAAAAAAATCCTTGAGTTGTACCCCAACAAACTTTGGAATTTTTGTAAATTTTGAGAATTCCAACAGATATCTTTGTATAAAATAACTTACTGTCTTCACACCATGTATAAAGGGGCTGACTATATTTTAAGTTCTGTTGTTCAAGGGGTTCTAGAGATATGAACCTCTAAACTTTTTTGAATTTGTGGATTTCTGACCAATAACTTGTCAACGGAAGTTTAAAACCATTTCAAGCTTGGTATGAAAGTTGAAACTACGACTGCTAGCAAAATTGCATAATGACTTCAGTTTACTATTTGAGATGCTAGCCAGGTAACGCAGGTCAATATTTATTACTTGTTCAGAGGAAAGAGGGATTCTTGAGTTATGAGTCTTGAATAACTTGCCAAAAATGTGGCGATTATCACATTATGCATGGGCACCATTACGGTTTTTAGGACTAGAACTAATGTAAATATAAAAAATCTATCATTTCAAGTCGTTGATTATTATAGTTCTACTGTCGAAAGGGTTAAACTTTAAAAGTTTGAGCTTTAGCGAGAACTTTTATGCTTAACCCTTGAGACATCAATCATATGTGATTCCAGATAAATAAACAAAATATGCTTTTGAGTAAATACTTTTTAGCTCACCTGGCCAAAGGCCATGTGAGCTTTTGCCGTAAACTTTTCATATTTTTGCTATCTCCTCTGAAACCACTGGACCAATTTTAACCAAACTTTACAGGAATGATGTATGGTAGGTCCTTCACAAAGATTGCCGAAATTTTTCTGATCTGCCAAAAAACATGGCCGCCAGGGCCGAACATAGTTTAACATGGGACCCTGTGGGAAAAGCATATATTTGCTATCTCCTCTGAAGCAAATTGAACCAAACTTTACAGGAATGATGTATGGAAGGTCCTTTACATAGTTTGACGAAATTTTTTCGATCCGTGAAAAAACATGGCCGCCAGCGCAGAACATAGTTTAACATGGGACCCTATGGGAAAAGCAAATATTTGCTATCTCCTCTGAAGTTACTGAAGCAAATGGAACCAAACTTTACAGGAATGGTGTATGGAAGGTCCTTTACTTTGTTGCTGAAATTTTTTCGATCCGTGAAAAAAACATGGCTGCCAGCGCAGAACATAGTTTAACATGGGACCCTATGGGAAAAGCAAATATTTGCTATCTCCTCTGAAG
>MJUU01045984.1:83867-96486 GCA_002080025.1 Modiolus philippinarum | reverse complement strand
TAGTTTAACTTTGTACCAAAGTCCGCATCACATTCAAGATTGCTGCCAGTTGAGAATATAGTTAAAAATGGAACCCTAGGGGAAAGCATTTAAAGATATTCATCTCTGACACAACAAAGCCAATTGGATCCAAACTTGGTCACAATATTTCTTTAGTGGTCCCCTTTAAAAATTTTGTCAGTCAAGTCTGCATCTTATCCTAGATTGCCAACATTTGTGAACTTAATTAACATTGGACCTTATGGGAAAACACATTCAAAGATCTTCTCCTCTGAAACTTCTAGCCAATTGAATCCAAACTTGTTCATGTTAGTCTTTAGTTGGTCCCCGTTAGAAAAGATGACCAATAAGTGTTCACCATATACAGCATGTTTGCCATTAGCAAATATAGTTCAACTTTGAAGAAAATAACACCAAAGTCTATTAGCATACTTGAAAATGAAGCCCTTTATTATTTAGATTATTTGGACTGTATAATTGTTACCCATAGGCCAGGTGAGCAATACAGGCTCTCAGGGGCTTCTTGTTATATTGACACTGTCTTTTAAAATCTTAATTAGTCTAAGATATAGTGGTGCAAAAGAATGGTCCAGTCATGCTCTTTTCAATGTAATTGTCATTTAAATTGAAATGCTTTTGTTTCTGATTTGAAAGTTTAGTTTGGAAATGTCTATTTCAGTTGAAAAAGGAAACTTGTGTCTTGTATATGTAATTACTAAAAACTGCTGAAACAACATGAATTGTGTATTGAGCTTTTATTGGATATTTATCAGAAAACATACGTTTCAAGTTATTGGCAGTTTTATAAGGTTGAAGATTGGTTTAAAGCAGAGGCACAATTTTAAAAATATTATGGAAATTAAATTTTAGAAACTTTTATTATACTCTTACCCATCGGAGTTTGGGAGAGATATGCATGTAGTATCTAGCCCCTCCGTTCGTCCCACCTCAGGTTATAGTTTGTGTTACGGTGTTTATCTGAGCAAAAAACATGTGGCACACCAATCAAATTTGGTCAGTGGATCCGTCTTTGGTTAAGGTTCATATCTGAGAAACTGCATATGGCACATCAATTATCTTTGGTCAGTAAATGTGTCTTGGAGAGTGATAGCTGCTTCAGATGTAAATTTGGTCACCCTGACCTACATTTTATGCATCAATGACTGAGGTTAAAGTTAGTGTTAAGGTTCATGTCTGAAAAACTACATGTAACACATCAATTATCTTTGGTTAGTGGATGCGTCTTGGAGAGTGATGCTGCTTCAGATGATAGTTGGGTCACCCCAACTTACATTTTATGCATCAGTGACTCAGGTTTTAGTTTGTGTAAAGGTTCATATATGAGATACTACATGTGGCACATCAATCATCTTTGGTCAGTGAATGCGTCTTAGAGAGTAAAGCTGCTTTAGATGATAATTGGGTCACTCTGACCTACATCGTATGCTTCAATGACTCAGGTTAAAGTTTGCATTAAGGTTTATATTTGAGATACTACATGTGGTACTGGTCCATCAGTCTTCTTTGGTCAGTGGATATATCTTGGAGAGTTTTGTAGCTTCAGGGGATAATTTAGTTACTCTTGACATCATTTAATAGAACTCTTTTGAAACTTTAACTGAATTTGAAAATTTCATTGCTGCAGGCAAAGGGATTAGCTATTATTTCCGGACCGACTGCACCCATCTCTTAATATATTATTTATTTGTAGAAATATAGGATTTAAATATACTGATTTATTCAGATTAACTTTTATAAATTCTGTGATTTGAAAGAAAGCATAAAATTTGATACAGTTTATAATTATGAATTATACTGGAGGTATTTACTGTTATAGAACATCGGAAGAGTCAGAAGAAGTTAGTGTTTATGACATAAAAGACCACCCAGAATACAAATTTAGACCAGGAGATATAGTTGTGGCTGTTGGAGACCCAAAGGTAATATAGTTGTATTTTGGGAATTCAATGGAGGTTCCTTTCTGAAAAAAATCTCAATTCCTCACTTTCATGTTTCACGATCGGGAAAATATTTTACAAAGTGTCTTAAAGATACTGTCTTAACATGGGCTCAATTTTTAGGGGTCCTGCTTCAAACATCTTTGCTAGCCAAGGGTTATGATGCGCTACTCTCTTCTTCGAAGAGAAGGGGAGTGGATCGTAACATTGGCTAGCGAAGATGTGCTTCAAACTCAACATCTTTTTCCATTTTGCCATGGTCCTAAAAATGCCAATCCCATTTCCTGCTTATCCCAATTGAGCCCCACTATTTATTTAAAGTAACTCCTTATTCATCTTTTTTAGATATTTCAGCTTTATTACCGTTCATCAGTAGAAATTCCCTCAAACCTGACCAAATTTTCTACCATGTTATTTTACATATTTTTTCCTTTGCATACTTCGTAACCACAACCATTTCTGGTAAAGTCATGAATAGTCTATTTTGAAACTTTAAAGTATCCTTGATTGCAAAGCATAATATTGTTTGTAAATTTTAAAATATCCTAAACTTCTGTGATTTGTCAAACTTATCTTGAATAAAATGTCCTTGAGTATTGGCATAGATACTTACGGTGGTTTGAAATAAGTGTGAAATTAACATACAGGATACATTGTATTTCCACATTTGTTTAATTTTTGTTACATTTGCAGATAATAATCTAGTTTGCATATAAGTCTTCTCGTAAAAAGCCCATTAAATGCATTATTTAAAACAGTAGATACTGAAATAGAAACAAAGTGTAATTATTTCCATGCCCTGATTTACACTAAAATTTTGAAACAGCTGATGCAAAAATAATTCCATACATGGTATGTAAGAAATTGTTATTATCAACTCATATGGTAATTGTTCAACAATTGTTTTCAATAATTATTTTTATATGCCGCACTTTAGAGGCTGGTATATAGTGATCATGTTGTCAGTTCGTCCCTCCGTTCGTCCGTTCATTATTCCATCTGCCATAGGGTACATACTTTGTGTCGACAACTCCCCCTAGATCACTTGGTGAAATTCAATGAAACTTTCACAGAATGTTCTGTACACATTGCCATTGTGCACTAGCAATTTAAAGATTTGATTTGATTTGAATTATATTTTTTAGCATTTTTTTTTACATCTGGAATCAAATGGAGGAGAGGGGGGTATGTTTTTGTGAGCTTTGCTCACAGTTTTTCTAGTTGATAATAGTAATAATTGATTTAATGTGGAAATTGAAATAATCTGAGTTTTACTCCAAGACATTCATAAGAACATGATATCGGTATGCATCCTTTCACTTAATCATGAAAAGAAGTTGATATATAAGTTTAATGTAATTTTATTTCAGAAAAGTGATGTTGGCAATCATTCAGTGGGACAGATAGCAAGTCTGGACTCCCAGGGTGGATTGTATGTACGATGGCCAGACAATACTACATCCTTCTGTAATCCACAGGAGTTATATCTAGTAGGAGGAGATGTACGTATCATTCTGACATTCTGGATGTGTTTATTGTGTGGTATCAGTAGAGCTGACAAGTTCAGATCACTGTGGCANATCCACAACTTCTTCAAAACTGTATGTATGATTCCAGCCAAAAGTTTCAGAATATGTTGTAAAGCAATTCATACTTGAAATTTTGATTCACTGATACTGTGAAAGTACTATTGTTCGTGGGGTTCCAATTTTCGTGGATTTCGTGGTTTGCTTTAGCCACGAAATTAAGTTCCCAACAAAATGCATTTTTTCAATAGAGTTTTTTTGTATGAAATTTGAAACCACAAATTTAAAGACCCACGAAATAGTAATATTTATGAAAACCTTGAAAATTGATGTCCACGAATAAAGTACTTCCATAGTATTAGAGGTTTATCGAGCCAGGAGGAGCTCCTCTCTGTTAATCCAGATAATCTGCAACTCATTCAATGCTTCTTTAGACAAAAATGTCAGGACATGTTGTTCATGTGATCTTGTTGTGTGCAGTAACAAGGAAAAGGGGAAGGAGTTGCACATAAAAATCAATTCATTCTGAATTCATTATATTTATATCCCACGCAACGAAGTTGCGGAGGGTATATAGTTTTTGACTGGTCCATCAGTCCGTCAGTCCGTCCATCCGTCTGTCATCAAGTGGAAACATCATTTGTCGGGATAACTCCTCCTACAGTTATTCAGATAGGAAGTTTTTATTTTGCAGGTTTATTGTGCACATATCAAAGATGTGCATGCTACTTGGATTTTGATTTTGGATAATTTTTCAGAAAAATACATATTGTTGAACTTTGTCATTTTTGCACATTATATTGCATATAGGGTAGATCATTTATCCGGATAAATCCTCCTACAGTTTTTAAGATAGGAAGTTTTTATTTTGCAGGACGATTGTGTACATATCAAAGATGTGCATGCTATTTGGATTTTGATTTTGGGTAATTTTTTTAGAAAACTACACATTGTTGAACTTTGTCATTTTTACGCATTATATTGCATATAAGGGTACATCATTTGTCCGGATAACTACTCCTACAGTTTTTAAGGTAGGAAGTTTTTATTTCGCAGATTTATTGTGCTTGTATTGATGATGTGCATACTACTTGGATTTAATTTTTGCTGATTTTTCATAAAAAATGTATTTGTTGAACTTAGTAATTTTTAGGCGATATAATGCTTATAGGGTACACCATTTGCCTGGATAAATCCTCCTACAGTTTTGGAGATATTTTACAGAATGATTGCGCATTTGTAAGAGATGTACAAAGTACTGGATTTTTATATTCTTTTTAAGATAATGCAGGATTATTCGATATGTGGGGGCATGGGGTATGTGAGCTTTCTCACTAAGGTTCTTTAATTTTTTCAAGTCCACATTTTGAGGTTTGAATTAGATGACAAAATTTGTAATCTATTGAAAACGTATTTCATGTTAACTTTTAATTCCAAGAAAATAAATCATGAATCTCCTTTAGAATAAAAAAACCTTTTGCTGAACCACAAATGTGAATTCTCCAAAAGAAAATTTCACAGTAATTCACAAATTTATTGGTAATTTGTATAAGTTTCCTTTGATCTTCTGAGACAAATATTTACAGTATTGGCTACGCCCGAATGCGAAAAAATATTGGCAAAAAGAATCATAGAATCACAGGCCACGCCTACTTTGTCAGTCAGCGATTCAATGGAAACAAAGAAATGTACATCTACAAAACCTGTTAGGATCGTACAATTTCTTTATTTAATCAATATGAATTTCCCAATTTCTTCAAAATTGATTTCATTTTTCAAAATTTGTTCTATTAAATGATGTAGATAATTACCTCTAAAAAGAATAATAGAAGTTTAGATTCTTCAAATATTGTCTCCAATAATAGACTTGCCCATTATGTTGACAATATATTTCATATCAAAAACAAAACTCCCGTTATTCTCTATGTATAAATACAGAGCAATAAGAGAATAAATTGTAAAATACATGTATATTACACCATAAATAATGATTGTTTGTAGTAATGATTGTTACTATTTATTGAATTGATTTGTCCAAATCCAGTCTGTGCTGTTAGCCACTAGTCTGATGGGCGGGGATAGTAAAAGATGATTTAGACTAGTGAAAATTTCAGATAATTTTGAAAGGTAAATACAGAAAACTTCTAAAAAGTGGATTTCGTACAAGTGGCTGAAAAAGTTTTTAGCACAGACTGCAGATAATGAAAAATCTTAATAAATCAACCAAACTTTGTTTTAGATGAGTGAATACGATTCTGATAGTGAGAGCAGTGACTTCAGTGATGACAGTGAGGACAGCTGGGAAACTGAGGAGGAGGAGGAAGAGGAGGGAGACTCCGAAAATGAGTAAATATACAGTAAAACTTAATTATAATACTATAAAAGGAGGGGGAGGGGTGACGACTTCGGTAGCGATAGGGGGACAGTTGGAAAACTGGGAAGGAGGAGGAGGGAGACTCAGAAATGAGTGAATATGCAATAAAACTTAATTATAATACTATAAAAGGGGGGGTGACTTCAGTGATGATAGCAAGGACAGCTGGGAAACCAAGGAGGAGGGGAGGAAGAGTCCGAAATTTAATGAGTAAATATACTTTATACAGTGNGGATTCATCTTCATGCTTTGACCCATTGGTGTCACTTTCAGGTAGTTTATGGGAAAACTGCCATTAATACTATAAGGGGAGGGGGTGACTTCAATAGTGACAGGGGGACAGCTGGGAAACCGAGGAGGAGGAGGAAGAAGAGGGAGACTCCAAAAATGAGTAAATATACTTTATACTGTAAAACTTGATTATAATACTATGTGGGGGGGTGACTTCAGTGATGATAGGGAAGACAGCTGGGAAACTCGGGAGGAGGAAGAGGAGGGAGACTCCGAAAATGAGTAAAAATACATTAAACAGTAAAACTTAATTATAATACTATGTGGGGGGTGACTTCAGTGATGATAGCGAGGACAGCTTGGAAAACGAGGAGGAGGAAGAAGAAGAGGGAGACTCCCAAAATGAGTAAATATACTTTATACAGTAAAACACTAGTTATAATGCTTTTAAGGGGGGAGTGACTTCAGTGATGACAGGGGGACAGCTGGGAAACTCGGGAGGAGGAAGTGGAGGGAGACTCCGAAAATGAGTAAATATACTTTATACAGTAAAACCTAGTTATAATACTGTAAAGTGGGGGGGGGTGACTTCAGTGATGATAGTGAGGACAGCTGGGAACTGGGAGGAGGAGGAGGAGGGAGACTCAGAAAATGAGTAAATATACTTTATACAGTAAAATGCCATCATTTGTTCATACAAGTTTTAGCATTACAAAATGATATGGCAATTGAATAATTTTTTGAACATGCGAGAAATGGCAGTTTTCCCATAAACTACCTGAAAGTGACACCAATGGGTCAAAGCATGAAGATGAATCCTCATTGGTTGCGGAAGGAAAATTGGACTTTAAAAAACTGTGGCTTTAAGCCAGGTTATGAACAAAATGAGGGGCATTATATTGGGATATACTAAATATACAGTGGCAGCTGTGTAATCTGACCGCTTTAGTTTTCTGACACATCCTATCAAAAATTTGAGTGCTCAAAACAAGTTTTCAAAGATAATTATCCTGTCAAGAGTATTTCAGTATTAATGAATTCAGCATATTTTTTTTTGTCCCAAGATATTTCGATATTATACTAATACTTCGGTATTGATGTACTAATGATTTGTGCTGCGTAGCGATAAAGTGACCATGGTGGCATAAATTAGTGAATTTAGGTTATTACACCCACCGCATTCAAAGTTTCTAGTTGCTGCCTGAAATTTTGAAGGGAAGATAATTCATCTTTGAATATTACCTGGCAAAAAGGGGGACGAGCCTTGTCATCTCATTTTCTTCTAAAAGGCTGCTTGCATTTTGATGAAATGTTGCACAGTTGTAGTAAACCACCTGAAGATGTGCATGAAGTCATATGGTTGCTGCCTGTAATTTTGAAGGAGAGATAATTCATCTTTGAATATTTTCTGGAAAAAAGGACTAACCTTGTCAGAGCATGTCATCTTTAATTCGGACTTGGATTTTATGAAATGTTACTTGGTTGTAGTATACCACTTGAAGATGTGCATGAAGTAATATGGTTTCTGTCCAAAATTTTGAAGGGGAGGTAGTTTGCCTTTGAATATTTTTTAGAAAAAAGGGGAGGTATATCATTGTGTCCATATTTGTATTGTGACCACATCTGTACTGTGTCTGCAACTGTATTTTGTCCACACACACTTAAATTTACACTTGCCATACTTAAACTTACACTTTTCGTATTGATTCAGGGTTCAATAAGTGGGGGAGGAGGGTTGATAACTGGCTGCCATTCGTCGACACCTCTAGTTATTTAATGGTATCTGCTTTTATGGTGTTCATGTGGTTTGTTAATTTTTTCAAATTCAAAGACTTAGTTTCAGTAATTGTCCAATTCCACTAGGTAAAGTGGATGATATAATAAACCACTTAAATGCATGTCTGCATCTGTACATTAGCCTTGGAAGTGCAATCATGACCACAGTTCTTTTTAGGTTTTACAATAATTTTTTGTCAGAAGTTGTCATCATAAAGTCTTGTACTGTATGAGGATTTTATTTAAGGGAGTATGAGTGTCAGAAATTTTGTAATTACAATTAAAACGCCGACAATTTGTTTCAAAGAGCTTTGCTTAAAGAACAACATGAGCAAAAAATTTTGAAAATCCATGTAGGAAATTTTGAGATATAAGATGTCAAAATTTTGGTGGGAAACCGTTCTCTCTATAGAGTTTTCCTTCAATATTCAATAGCTGTTTTATGCCTAAAAATATATGAAAAAATAATTGGACATTGTCTATTTTATGCATTTTGAAGTTACCTATGACCAAAAAAATATTATACATATGCGAAATTTTTTAACACTGTTTAAATGGATAAAAGCCGAGGATATTGAATGCTTCCGAAATCTGACGCTCATACTCCAGTTGAACTTGTACAATTAAAAAAAGAAACAAAAAAAAACCAAGTAAATGCAATCACAAACACATTTCTTACATGTAGTATAAGTGTTCAAAGAGCAGTGCTTTGCAATAATTTTTATAGGAGTAACAGCCCTTTAATGTATTGTAAATTTTTTTTTACAAGAAAAACATAGTGTTAGCATTTACTATCTTAATGAAGGCAGATTTTTTAAAGTAAATCCTCATGAATTTAAAGATGCAGTATTACCAAAAGATGATTTGTTAATATGTTTATGTTTTTTAGAGAAGACTCGAAGAAACCCAATTCAGTGAAGAAAGAAGAACTAGAAAGTTTACTTGACAGGGCTACGGCAGCTTTATCTAAATTGGATGACCTTTTCCAAACCCTACCTCAGACTATTGATGCCACTCAATGTTTTCAGGAAATTATTTACATATATAAAAAATGTAGAGAACTTGAAAAAATTCTCAAGTCTTCATTTTACAAGGATGAAGAAATAGTTTCACTTATAGATGAAGCTAAAAAACAACTACGCATGTTAAGAACAGAAAAATACAATAGACGGATAGAAGAGCTTAGTTTACAGTTAAAAGAAGTCAGTCAAAATTTGCAGGTGAATTTGGATGGTTTTAAGAAAGCTTTTACATTTGAACAGGAAGTCAGTAAAAGTGATGTAAAATCAAAAACGGATACGGAAATGACAAAATGTGATTCTAATGTCAAATCAGAAGCAGATATGTCAGGAAGTGGAAGCAACATAAAATCAGAATCAGATTCAGGAAGAATGAGTGTCGATGTGGAAACAGATGATTCAAGTAAAATGTTAGCTGAAAATGATGAAAGTAGTATGCATAGTGTTTGTGAGTTTGAAAGTGATTTAGGAAGGACTGATGAAACAATCGACTCGGCTAAAGGGGCAGAGTCAGCAGTTGCAGACAAACTGCCATCTGGTGGAGACCAAGCAGGAGTGCAAGAGGGAGCAACTGGTGTTGATTCTGGTAATAAGCCTTCAGGGTCTGGAATTGATGTGGAGAATCAAGCTCTCTGTTTGAAAATTTGTGGACATCTGCAGGACAGAATGAAAAGAATTTTAGAGGAAGTGGTTCCAAAATGGATTGCAGAGGGCAAAATACTTGTCGAGGAAGAAATGTGTAAAAGAACCAGTCAGATGTCTGTTTCAGAAGAGAATGTATTATCAGTAGATATACCTGAGGAGAATCAGTCAGTGACAGAATCATCTGAGATACAGGAAGTGACATCACCTATGACACCAACAGATGTACCAGAGATGTTTGATGATACTACCGCCAGTAGTAAGTTGGGAATTGTCTGTTAGAAATCAGGTTCTTATCTTCAAAATTTATTTTGTTATTGAAGCTAATGAATCATTTCAAACTACTATTGATTTCCTTAAAATTCCCTATGCTTCTTGTGATGGCTATTTGTTTTTGTTCTAAAAGAATGTAACAAGGATATGATATGTTAACTGACCGTTTGGCCAGTGTTCTTTATTATAGTGGTAAGTAAAAGGTTTTTAAAATGTGTCGGCATCATTCAATTTGGAACAAGTATCAAAAATTAGATCACAAATGAAATCTTTCTCAAATATTAGTTTTGGTGTACCCATAAACAAATAAATAAAATTGAATGTTTAGATTTTATCCTATTATCTATCATTTATGAAAATGTTGGACAAGGCCAGTCCTGATCACCAAAATGCTAGGTTTGGCATATGTGAAAGTTCCAATGATGAGAAAAAAAAACAGCTGTTGTAATTTACTCTTCTTACATTTGTCTTGCAAAAAACAAGTGTAGGCCTGACAAAAGAAACTGAATTTGCCAGTCCCATGACTAACAATGATTTTTTTGTTGTTGCAAATTCTGATATTTCATTGTCTTCTTTACTTCTACAGTAGTGTTGGCATTGTTTCATACTCTTTCTCTATGTACACCAAATAAAAAAATCTTTTGAAGAAAAATAGTGACGGAATATTCGGCAATGTTTTGATTGTTACAAAAAATGTGACTGATGTGTTTGATTATTATATACCTCGAATATTTGCCTGTTGGATGGGAATAGCAATAATATACATGTAGTCAAACAATAATTTCATTACTCATAGTATACATGTATATTTCAGGGTTTATACAAGAGAGTGAAACTCCAGCTTGCCACAAGTTTTTTGGACATCCACACCAGCCTTCAAATCTGAAGTCATTCACAACAGCAGTAAGCAAAGAGGTTAGCATACCAATGTCATTAGAGTATACAACATTTGTAACTTGTTAGTCCCCTACCGGCAATAACATAGTTTTAACATTGAAAAGACATGCAAAGATCTTCTCAGAAACTACTAGTCGAATTATAACCAAACTTAGTCACAATGGTCCTTAGATGGTCCCCTCCAAAAAAGGTATCCGACAGGTCTGTACCTCATCCAGCAGGGAACATAGTTTTAACATTGGAACCTAAAAACGTGTTCAAAGATCTTCTTCTCAGAAACTACTTGTTCAATTAGAACAAAACTTAGTCACAATAGTCCTTAGATGGTCCTTCCAAAAAGGTATCTGACAGGTCCATATCTCATCCAAGATGGCCTTCAGTGGGAACATACTTTTAACATTGGACCATATTGGAAAAGACATTCAAACATCTTCTCCAAAACCTCCAGTTCAATTAGAACAAAACTTAGTCACAATAGTCCTTAGATAGTCCCTTCCAAAAAAGATATCTGACAGGTTCCTAACTCATCCAAGATGGCCACCAGTGGAGAACATAGTTTAAACATTGGACCCTATTGAAAAGACATACAAAGATCTCCTCAGAAACTACTTATCCATTTAGAACCATACTTAGTCACAATGGTCCTTAGAAGGTGCCTTCCAGAAAAGATATCTGGCAGGTTCCTAACTCATCCAAGATGGCCACCAGCGGAGAACATAGTTTAAACATTGGACCCTATGGAAAAGACATACAAAGATCTCAGAAACCACTTATCCATTTAGAACCAAACTTAGTCACAATGGTCCTTAGAAGGTGCCCTCCAAAAAAGGTATCCTGCAGATCAGTACCTTATTTAAGAAAGCCACCAGCGGGAACAAAGTTAATTGTCTCACCCGCGACAAAAAGTCGTGAAAGCGAGACTCGGGGATAATGTTTCCAGCAGCAGTGGCATTGTCAACAATTGGAAACAACAAGCATATGGAAGTTTTAGGTAGATAATATTTGATTTGCAGTTGCATTATATGCGTGAAACTCAAATCCCTACTTAGTTTATGGCCCAACCCCTTAGAATTGTATGAACGATCATGTTAAATTTTTAAGAAGCTGTTAGTACAGCCTGTACCAGTAGTCCTAGCTACTTGATATTTGACATGCAGTTGTATCTTGAGGAGTATATGCTGATTCCATGTCCAGATCATGGCCCTGACCCCTTAGTCATGCATGAATGATCACATTAAGTTTTTACTGATTCGACACCAAAATGGTAGCCCTGGCCCCTTAGTCATGCATGAATGATTAAGTTAATTTTCACTAGCAGTTTGTAAAGTCTGCATTAGTAGTCTTTGCTATTTTACATGCAGTTGCATCTAGAGGAGTACATACCGATTTATGCCCAGATAGTGGCCCTGGCCCCTTATTCATGCATGAATGATCACATCAAGAGTTTTACTAGGAAGGTGTTAACACAGTAAAAGATTATAATGCTGCCCTTAATCAATGTGCAAATTGAAGCAACTCATGGGGCAGACGAGGCATATCCTGTGTCCAGAGTTTATAAAGAAATAAGTCTCTGAAACCACTTCTCCAATTGGAACCGAACTTGATCACAGAAATAAGTCCTTGAGTGGTCCTATTCAAAATTTGCTATTTGCATTTCTTCATTCAAGTCATTCCAAGGTGGCCTCACCAGGGAACATAGTTTAAGCTCTGGATTCTATTGGAAATGCCATTCATCTTTCTATGTTAGCCATGGTCCAGGTGAGCGATACAGGCTCTTGAGAGCCTCTTTTTCTGAACCGTTGCAGGTATTGATCTGATATTTGGTATATGAGTCTACCTCAATGAGTTACAGATCAAGTTTTAATTTGTGCTCTAGTGACTCTGGTCCACTGATTTTTTTACCGAGTTATAGGCCTTGTACTT
>MJUU01045984.1:65868-76244 GCA_002080025.1 Modiolus philippinarum | reverse complement strand
TATAAGGGGAACCCCTGCCCAAATTTTTTTTGGATGGTGGTCTGAAATGGGTTGTAATGGATAGTGGAGCTTTTAGTTGCCGTGGAAACCAAACCAGAACACTGAATCTTTCAAAAAAGAATTCTGCTTCACAATTTCAGAAATATGTATAAACTAGATTATAAGGGGAACTTCTGCCATTTTTTTTTAAAAGGGGGGGGGGCTTGGAATGTTTTGATTTCAGCAATATGTATGTAACTTGGATTATAAGGGGAACCCCTGCCCAAATTTTTTTTTCAGAGGTGGTCTGAAATAAGTTGCAATGGATAGTGGAGATTTTGGTTGCTATGTATACCAAACAAGAAAACTGAGAAAAAAGGTATTCTGATACACACTTTCAATTTCAGCAATAATAAAATAAAAAACTAGATTTTAAGGGAGAACCCCTGCCCAAAGTTTTTTTTTTTTTTAAAGTTGACTTTTAGTCAAGTTAGGACAAAGTCAAACTTCCGCAAAAGTTCCATTATAAATCTCTGATTGAAATAAAAGAATTTAACGGTATATGCTGAATTGCAACTATTTGCCTATCCGATGATGTACTTATGAAAATAACAAATGTTCGCAACTCGGCTTTCGCACCTTTGGTGCGTTTTCTGATTTTTTTATAAAACATTTGGAAGTCTTGCGTTTTTTACACAATTTACTGTGTGAATGTATGTCAGCATGATGTTTTATACTTTTCTAGCTCATTTCTGTCAGTGTACAGGTTTTGTTTTGATATCAGCAAATTTAAGATATATATATTGAACTGATGGGTTATTCCTAATAAAATATGATTATGTAACATCACAGAACAAATATTAATTGTATGTCAGGTCTGAACTAGTTCTACTTTTTTTTATAAACAAACAAAACTTCTTTAATGATTAATTATTCAAGGGCAGTGGAAAAGGCATTGTTTCAAAAATATTTGATCGGTTAGTATGAAGCAAAGCTGACGATTTGAACTTCCACGTCACAGAGTCACATTGCCTCCACCTGGCCTTTTATTAAAGTAATCTAATTTCATATAAATGGGCTAGACTGAATAAACAACTTATCCCAATTAGTGTTAAATGAATATTTTCTAAGAATTCACGGTGTTTACATCGATTCAGAATGCTTCAAAAAATTGAAAACTCACGACAATTCCGAATGCTTTTATTTTCTAATATACGGCACGATTCCGGTATGGCATAATTCCGGGTCATTACGGGTGAGCGTAAGGAATTCTGTGACACGGAGGGTGTCATTAGAAATGCGGGTGAAGGGTCAAAATTACGGGTGTAACCCGACGAATCCGGGTCAGTTGGCAGGTATGCAGTAACTATAAGTGGTAGGTCAATGATATTTGGCATGTTGTTTAGTCTTAAGTAGAACAGTGGTAGGTCAATGATATTTGGTATATAGATCCTGTTGGTCTTGAATAGAACATGACAGTCTGCTATATGGCTTTTGTCATTGACCTCAATTTCACGGTCCAATGAACATATTAAGTTTTGTGCTTAATTTATTTTCTCAGTAACTATAATTGGTAAGTCAATGGTACATGTTATGTAGGTTGGTCTTTGGTAGTACATGACAGTCTGCTATATGGCTTTTGCCCTTGACCTAAATTTCACAGACTAGTGATCATGTTAAGTTTCCCAGTGTCTAGGTATGTAAGGTCAATAATATTTGGTATGTGGGTTTGTCTTAAATGGAATATGACAGCCTACTGTTTGGCTTTAGCCCTTGACCTCATTTTCACGGTCTAGTGAACATGTTTGGTTTTTCAGTATCTACATCAGTGGTAGGTCACTGATATTTGGCATTTTAGTTTTGGGTAATTCATGACAGTCTGCTTTATTGCTTTTGCTACTTACCCTAATTTCACAGTCTAGTGAACATGTTAAGTTTTCCGATTTAGTCAGTTTGAGTTTCACAAATTTTGCGACCAAGTAGGGACCGGCCAGACATCAATTTGGGTCAACTCTTGTTTTTTTAGCTCACCTGGCCGAAGGCCATGTGAGCTTTTGCCATCACTCGGCGTCCGTCGTCCGTCCATCCGTCCGTCCGTCCGTCCGTCCGTCCGTTAACTTTTATTCAAAGATCTTCTCCTCTGAAACTACTGGGCCAATACTAACCAAACTTGGCCTGAATCATCACCAGGGTATGCTCTTTCAAGTTTGTGATTTGTTTGTGATTTTTATGTCCGTAGACCAAACAACACGGCTGCTGTTACTAAAAATAGAACATAGGGGGTAAATTGCTGTTTTTTGCAAATTACTTGAAAACCATTACAGATATCAAAATTCTGACGAGGGTAAAAATGATCAACATGATGAGATCTACCTGCCCTGCAATTTTGGAGAATATCCCTTTACCCGTCTTGGAGTTATGGCCCCTTTTCCGTAAAATTTTCAGTTTTTCGTTACTTCTGGTCTTATATATTGAAATTGATTGAAGATAAAAGTGAAGTTTGTACAACAAAAATGGTCAGCATAGTAAGATCTACATATCCTGCAATTTTGAAGAAAATCTGACGACCTACATAGGAGTTATTGCCGGTTTTTCTTTGAATTTTTACAATTTTTGAACGTTTTTACTTTTATTTCAAAAACTGTTTGAAATAAAGGTTAAATGTGAATTGCAAAAGTGTTGAGGTTTTCCAGAACTACAATTTCTATTTATGTCCAGCAGGTTTTGCATATCATCCAAGATGGCCACCAGCTGGGAAGATAGTTTAACATAGGACTCTATGGGAAATGCATTCAAAGAGCTTCTCCTCTGAAACCACTGAGCCAATGGGGACCAAATTTTGTCACAATAGTCCTTGGGTGGTCCCCTTTAAAGTTTGTGATTTTTGCATTTGTACCTCATCCAAGATGGCTGCCAGCATGGAGCACAGTTTAACATAGAGCCCCTATGGGAAATGCATTCAAATGTCTTCTCCTCTGAACCCACTGAGCCAATTGGTACAATAGTCTTTAGATGTTTTCCTTCAAAGTTTGTGATTTTTATGTTCATACCTCATTCAAGATGGCCGCCAGCAGGGAACATAGTTTAACATAGGGACCCTACGGGAAATGCATCCAAAGATCTTCTCCTCTGAAACTACCAAGCCAAATTGAACCAAACTTGGTTACAATAGTCCTTGGATGGTCCCTTTTAAAGTTTGTGATTTCTACGTTCTTACCTCATCCAAGATGGCCACCAGCGTGGAACATAGTTTAACATATCTATGGGAAATGCATTCAAATGTCTTCTCCTCTGAACCTACTGAGCCAATTGGAACCAAACTTGGTTACAATTGTCTTTGGGTGATCCTTCCAAAGTTTGTGATTTTTAGTTTGTACCTCATCCAAGAATGAAAATGTAACATCTGATGAACTGATTTATAGTATGAATGAGTTGTCTATAGGTGACAATGAATAAAACCAGTGACCAGGTGAACGATACAGGCTCATGTGAGCCTCTAATTTTATATTTTCAAGAAAAATAAATCATTTAATGAAGTCTTGAATTTGCAGTTGCTGGTCAAACTATTAAATAGTTCATTTTCATTAAAATATTTGCGACTGTTTTATTTTCATGCTTCATCCTTTAATGTTGTTGCGAAAATTTCCCCGTACTACATTATATGATCGTCAGTGATAAATCTTTGATTTTAAGGTCACATTTATTTATTTTCCGGCTCAACTGATGTGTAGCTAGAAAATTCATTTTCCAAAAGAAATAAGATATACAATTTACACCCCAGATCCAATAATGCCCCATGGTCATCATATTCTTAGTATGAAAAACTTACTTGCATAAAAATTTTACATTTATGAACAAAACTTTTGTGTTTGTAAAATACCACTGGAACTAGGAAAATGAGAAGAAAGATGTATTTGTATATATACATTTTATGATCTATTTTTAGGATTGATTTTGGTAGATGAACCTTACTATAATGAAGCAGGGTATGAAAAACACAGGGGTACACAACAGGGAGCAGAAAATAGTAAAATGTACAATGAAATGGCTATTCTGAAATTAGTAGAGGTAAATTTGTATTCAATAGTCTCAAATTATAAAATGATGGTAAATGATAAATGAATGTATTACTATAATGGATAGGGTAGATACTGTTGACTAAGCCTTATGAAGATAATTGGTGTTATCTCTGATATTTTGTATTCATATCTCTTCTTATTTCAATAGTAAAGAAATCATGAGCTTTTCCAAAGGTATTAAATTAAGGCATAGCTAACTTGTGGATTGCAGGCCTTCCTTGTTAGCTCACCTGACCCAAAGGGTCAGTGTGAGCTTTTCTCATCACTTGGCGTCCGGCGTCCGGCATCCGTCCGTTAACTTTTCACATTTTCATCTTCTCCTCTGAAACCACTGAGGCAAATTCAACCAAACTTTACAGGAATGATGTATGGAAGGTCCTTTACAAGGATTGCTCATTTCGTTCCGATCCGATAAAAAACATGCCCGCCAGGGCCGAACTTAGGTTTAACATAGAACTCTTTGGGAAAATTCACATTTTCATCAACTCCTCTGAAACTGCTGAAGCAATTTCAACCAAGCTTTACAGGCTTGATGCACTGAAGGTCCTTTACAAAGATTGCTGATTTTATTCCGATTTAACTAAAAACATGGCCGCCAGCACAGAACTTAGTTTAACATTGGCCCTATGGGAAATTTACATTTTCATTTTCTCCTCTGAGACCACTGAAGCGAATTCAACCAAACTTTACAGGAATGATGTATGAAAGGTCCTTTACAAAGATTGCTCATTTTGTTCCGATCTGATAAAAAACATGGCCGCCAGCGCGTAACTTAGGTTTAACATTAGACCCTATGGGAAAATTCACATTTTCTTCTTCTCCTCTGAAACAACTGAAGCAAATGTAACCAAACTTTACAGGAATGATGTACTAAAGGTTCTTAACAAAGATTGCTCATTTCGTTTCGATCCGATAAAAAACATGGCTGCAGCGGACATAGTTTAACATTGACTCTATGGGAAAATTCACATTTTCTTCTTCTCCTCTGAAACCGCTGAAGCAAATTCAACCAAACTTTACAGGAATGATGTATGGAAGGTTGTTACAAAGATTGCTCATTTCGTTATGATCCGATAANTTTTTTACATCATCTTGTAGCTCTTTTTATCCCCTTTAAATTGATATATAATATGTAGGGGTAAATAAAGTATTCTTATTTTTTATAAATTATTTTTCTTAACGAGGTAAAATCTGCTGCTGATAGTGAGTTACTTGGTGTACTGGGGTTATCTAGTAAATATTTACCTGGTGTTGAAAGAGTTAACAAAGATTGCTCATTTTGTTCAGATTTGACAACAAACATGACCACAAAGACACAGTGTAAATGTATTGTCTGTATATTTTGGTTACATTAAGTTTTGAAGTTAAGCATTATAAAAGATTTTTTGTTACTCTTGTTACATAGTAGTGGGGGTATACTGGTTTACCTCTGTTCATCCTAACCACACTTTTCTCAGCAATTACTTTTCAGAATGATTTCATATTTTGGCAAATGCTACCTCATGATGGTCCGATGTGTATATACAGATTTAAAGATAACTGCATAAGTACTTCCTGTTTACTGTGACTTCATTGTTTTTAGCTCACCTTACGAAGTGAGGGGGGCTTATGTGATACCCCTAGCGTCCGCGTCGGCATCCCCGTCAGCGTCTGGTTAGGAAGAATGGTTAAGGTCCATTCCTGCTTACTGACATGCCCCACATCAACCATATTGGTATGCCTGATGCATTTTGAGATGACGACTAGAATGCATGCTTCGGATGCTGTCTCTGACCTACATTTTACGCATGAGAGACTTGCTTACTAGCCTTAGGTAGAATGGTTAAAGTCCATTCCTGCTTACTGACATGGCCCACATCAACGTTATTGTAATGTATGATGCATATTGGGATGACAAAAACTATGCATGGTTCGGATGCTGTCTCTGACCTACATTTTATGCTTGAGCCACTTGGTTAGGTAGAATGGTTAAAGTCCATTCCCACTTACTGACAAGGCCAACATCAACCATATTGGTATGTGTGATGCATTTTGGGATGACAACAACAATGCATGTCCTGATGCTGTCTCTGACCTACATTTTACGCATGAGAGACTTGGTTATGTAGAATTATTAAAGTCCATTCCCGCTTACTGACATGGCCCACATCAACCATATTGGTATGTGTGATGCATTTTTGGGATGACAACAACAATGCATGCTTCGGATGCTGTCTCTGACCTACATTTTACGCATGAGTGACTTGGTTAGGTAGAATGGTTAAAGTCTATTCCTGCCTACTGACATGGCCCACATCAACCATATTGGTATGTATGATGCATTTTGGGATGACAACAACAATGCATGCTTCGGATGCTGTCTCTGACATACATTTTATGCAAGACTGAATCTGTTATAAAGAATGATTATAGTCCATTCCTGTTTACTGACATGTGCATCATGTGACAATGCTGTGCAAAGAGGTGAGCTTAGCAGGCTGTGGCTGCTTTCTATGTTTTTATTGTTATACAGCATATAGAATTTTTCTTCACAATATTTTTCTAAAACTGTAAAAGGGATTCAATTGTTGTTATGCACAGAGTTTCTTATGGTCCAGTGTATGGTGTATTCCAATTTTAAAGTTAAGTCATAAGCACTTCATATTTGCTGACACGTCATTGTTTTCATATACTCGATCAGTGCATACTATCTATTCAAGAGTATATAATTGTTTTTGGGTACAGATCATAATGACCTGGCGTAGGAAATAGTTTGGTATTTGGCGACTATTTATCAGTGTAATTCACCCTAGATCAATGATCTGAATACACATAATTTAAGAGTTTTTCATTGTGTACCATATGGAACTTTTTGTCAAAATAATTTCTGAAACTATAAAGGGGATTCAATTGATGTTTTGCACAGAGTTTTCTTATGTTCCAATCTATTGTGTATTCCAATTTCAATGTTACGCCATAATCACTTCCTGTTTACCAAGTGGTCATTGTTTTCATTGTTGTTCTATATTTTCAGAATGCAAAAACAGATCAATATTTAGGGGTTTAGAAGTTTTGTGCAATTTTGAAATTCATGTGTGAAGTTAAATGCAATTTCATAAGGAAAAGTTGTCCTAGAATGTCATGTGTTTGGAGGAATTGTTTTTGAATTGCAATTTTCATGATGAATTCTTGAAATGATGTAGCAAGATTTAGACCTCATTTTCTCACTTTTGAGACAGAACAGTTCCTATTTTTAGTGGTGTGAGATTTCCATGTCTTGTACCCCCGGTACAAGACAGAATTTACCAAGCAACGTATTTTGACGTCACTGACGTCGCTTAGGAACGACGGATGACAAGAATGACATGGCGGTGAATAAATCGTAGTTTGTAATTACAAAAGTGAGAAAATAAATCAAACACCGTTGAAAATGCAAGATTTAGAAATCTCAGACACCCTCTGGTAAGATTTCAATGGTTCTCTGACTCGGCAAGCCTCGTCAGAGAAATATTGAAATCTTACCCTTGGATGTCTGAGATTTCTTGATCTTGCCTTTTCACCGGTGTTAGATTCATATAATCCCCCACGCAACGAAGTTGCGAAGGGTTATAATTTTGACTGGTCTGTCCGTCTGTCTGTCATCACAAAGGGTACTTATTGTATGTTATAAATACTATGTAGTAAAGTATGCATTTATCCTTATTTTATAGGTTATAGAAACAAGGATCAGTATATCTGTTGCACATAGTGTACTGAGGTTTAGGGGGATATATAGGAATGGTCCTATTTGTCTGTCTATCTCTCTGTTTATCTGTACAAAGGTCCATCCATCCTTTTGTTCGTTCACAATGTTTGTAAGTGTGACTTCACCTAAACCACTCACTGAAACTTAATAGAAAAGAAAGTCACTAAATACAGAAATGCATGAAAGAATATCATTATTGTCGATTGCGGTGAAGGGGAGATAATTTGACTCTGACTTTTGATTGATTCCTAGAGCAAAGATTACAGCTCCTCTTCCACTTAAAGATTTTAATGAAAATTTACTTAAAGGAAGGACAATATATGCAGATATGAGTGAAGGAATATAATTGTTTGTCTGATACCACAAATGGGGATAATTTGACTTTGATTTACTTTTAGGAAATGGGAGGTTATCCACAAACACTTATTATTATTAATTATTATTTTTCAGGACACAGAAACATGGACAAGTAACTCTAGTTTGTTACAAGTGTTTGTTTCAATACAAGGTAACCATTAGCTGTTAAATCATTATCTTATTAGAATTTTATATTTAATTTTTTTTAATTATAGTCTGAATGATATCATATTAAGTAGACTTAGCCACATTATCTTTGGGTTAGACAGTTTTAGTTGGTTGAAATTTGGGTCAAGAAAATGGGATTCTAAATCCAGCAAAATTTTGATTTTTAACAGAACTTATTGCAACATCATGGCACAGATGCAAATTTAATAACCATAGTATAAAAAATTGATTTTAAGCATATTTCGAGATTTCTATTAAAATGGAGGTTGTTATATCCTACTGTAAACCGGGAAATTTTCATGACTTTTTTTGTCTCGCCCGCTTCGAAAGGTGCAGAAAGCAAGACATATGCATCCAAAGTATGGCGACAGTGGTGCTAAAACTTTCATGTTAAGTTTTTGTGATTATGTCATTTTCTCAGTAACTTTAATTGGTAGGTCAATGATATTTGGTATATGGGTTGGTCTTGAATAGTACATGACAGTTTGCTATATGGCTTTTTTACTGTCCAATGAACATGTTAAGTTTTTGTGCTTAGTTTTGTTGCTCAGTAACTCATACCTGCCAACCTCTGAAAGCCCAAATGAGGGTCATGACCCTCATTTGAAAATGAAAATGAGGCTCATAGCCCGTAACAAACTTTTTAGCCGAGTTGCGACGAAGTCGAACTCGGCTTATAATTTGATGAATGGTGTCTGGGCGTCCGGGCGTCAACTTTTGGTTTCCGCACGATATCTTGAGAACCACATGTCATATGTAAATGAAACTTTGCACAGACATGAGTTATGATTAGAGGAAGATCCCTATTGATTTTGGGGTTTGTGTGACAAAGGTCAAGGTCACAAATTCTAAAAATAGAACAAAAATTTGACTTATTCGTTTCCACACAATATCTCCAGAACCACATTACACATCCAAATGAAACTTGGCATAGACATTAGTTATGATTAGAGGAGGAACCCTATCGATTTTGAGGTCTGTACAACAAAGGTCATGGTCACAATTTCTAAAAATGTGACAAAAATTAAACAGTTCAATAAAGCCTAAAATCACATGTTCGGTATTATTTGACAACAAAAATTGCTAAAAAAAATTTTATTGTTCATACAAAAGTAGTTTTTATACTGCTAGATCATTTAAATTCATTTTATAGTTCTAATTATGTTCACAATCACACTTTTTTTGGGTGTCAATAACTTAAAAATTAGGTTGAATGAAAAGTCAGAATTAAAAAAAGGGAGGTAATTAATTTAATATGAAGAAGTACTCAATATTACTAAAAGTTTTTTTTTGCAATGTCCAGTAAAAATAAAATCTTAGATGAAAAAAAAACTACATTTGTGTATTCTGATTTTTTGTAAATTATTGATTTCAGCAATACATATTACCTGAAGTATAAGGGGAACCCCTGCTCAAATTTTTTTTGAATGGTGGTCTGAAATGGGTTGTAATGGATAATGGAGCTTTCAGTTGCAATGGAAACCAAACCAGAACACTGAATCTTTGGAAAAAAAGTGTTTTGCCACATATTTTCCGTAACAATATAAATTAGATTTTAAGGGGAACCCTTGCCAAATTTTTTTTATGAAAGGGGGACTCGAAATGTTTTGATTTCAGCAATACATATTACCTGGATTATAAGGGGACCCCTGCCCAAATTTTTTTTGAATGGTGGTCTGAAATGTGTTTTAATGGATAATGGAGCTTTCAGTTGCCATGGAAACTGAACCAGAAGATTGAATCTTAGAAAAACTATTCTGCTACATATTTTTCCTTGCAATTTTAGATATTTGTATAAAGGGGAACCCCTGCCAAATCTTAATTTTGAAAGGGGGACTTGGAATATTTTAAAACTAATTTCAGCAATATGTATAACCTGGATTATAAGGGGAACCCCTGCCCAAATTTTTTTTGGATGGTGGTCTGAAATGGGTTGTAATGGATAGTGGAGCTTTTAGTTGCCGTGGAAACCAAACCAGAACACTGAATCTTTCAAAAAAGAATTCTGCTTCACAATTTCAGAAATATGTATAAACTAGATTATAAGGGGAACTTCTGCCATTTTTTTT
>MJUU01045984.1:53431-64769 GCA_002080025.1 Modiolus philippinarum | reverse complement strand
AGTGCCCGATGCGATATTATCAGCGCTACAACTTCAGGAGGTATTGGACGGGCGAGAAGATCGGCCTCCAGAACATCAGCCGCCGCATCCGCCATACCCTATGCGCAGATCATATGATCGATATTGATATGAAGAATATGCATCCGACTCTGCTCTCCTGGTATTGCCACGAAAATGGGATCGCGTGCACGGGGCTCGACGCAAATATCGGCGACCGGGAATGGCTGACCTGCATAAGCTCGCCTTCAAATCCAAGGAGAAGAGGGGGACCGACTACATTATCGAGGGTACGACTGTGAATTACGTCATGTGCTCTCTGAAAAATAAGGCTCTGATGGCGGCATTCGACTACCTGACCGTACCGTACAGGCGCTCGTATTCGACGGGCTAATGATTCATATGAGGGGGTCCCGCGCACAAGGCTGCCCGAGATTCTCCAAGGCTGCTCTCAGAGGGTGAAGGAAGTCGTCGGGGCGGATATCACCTTCACGGTCAAGGAGATGGATGAAGGGTATGATATCCCCACCGCGGCGATCGGGCAGAGACGTCATCACTTAAACCTGCATCTGCGCAAAGGCGTCTACCCCTACGACTATATGGATAGGTTCGAGAGGCTCCAGAAGACCCAGCTGCCGCTCAAGGAAGCTTTCTTCAGCACGCTCATCGGTGAGCATATCAGCGAGGAGCTCAGAGGGTCTTGTGTCTTTGGATGCAAGATCATGCGCGATTACCATGATCTCTATCGCGAGACTGACGTGGTCTTGCTCACCGACGTCTTCGAGACTTTCCGCGAGATCTGCATGAAGCACTATGGACTCGATCCGGCGCACTACTACACAGCGCCAGGGTTAGCTGACGACGCCGCGCTCAAGGTCAGCGAGATCAAGCTTGAGCTTCTCACCGACCCCGATATGTTACTCATGGTTGAGAAGGGGATTCGCGGGGTTCTGACCATGGCGTCTCAGAGATATGTTCGGGCGAATAATCCCTACGTGCAAGATTTCGATCCGCAATGAGTCGTGCCCTGCCCACTGGAGATTTCCAGTGGATCGATCCCTCGGAAGTCCCAGACCTCAGCACGCTCAACGAAGAGAATGAGCAAGGATTCATCTTGGAAGTGGATCTCGAATATCCCAGGGAGCTCCACGATCGCCACAACGACTATCCCCTCGCACTGGAATCCATGGTTATCAACGGAGTCAGGAAGCTGGTGGCCAACCTCCACGACAAGGAGAAATACGTGGTCCACTACGTGAACCTCGAGAAGTATCTTGCCCGGGGTCTGAAGCTGAAGAAGATCCATCGCGTCCTTCGATTCACCCAGAACCCATGGCTGAGGGGTTACGTGGAGAAGAATACTGCCTGCAGGGCGGCAGCATCCATCGCCTTCGAGAAGGACTTCTTCAAGCTCATGGTCAACTCGGTCTTCGGGAAGACCATGGAAGATATCAGTAATAGGGTGGACGTGCGGCTGGTGAATAGCGAGAAGGTTGCCCGGAAGCTAGTGGCCAAGCCCAACTTCAAGCGCAGGACGGTCTTCAGCAAATATCTGGCTGCCGTCCATCTGCATCGCACCAAGCTGGTTTTTGATAAACCCATCTACCTAGGATTCTCTATCCTTGATATATCAAAGACCCTGATGGCCGACTTCATCTACGACCACATGAAGCCTCGGTATGGCGGCCGACTCAGCATCTGCTACACGGATACCGATAGCTTGAACTGCGATATCCAGACGGCGGACGTATACAAGGATATGGCGGAGAGCGTGCAACGGTGCTTCGATACGTCCAACTATGCCCTAGACCATGCCTCAGGGATCCAGGCCGGCGTGAATAAGAAAGCGCTCGGCAAATTCAAGGATGAGGGCGGCGGCCACCCGATGACTGAGTACGTGGATCTCCGGCCGAAAGCATATGCCTTCAAGGTGGACCGCGAGGATTGCAAGAAGGCTTAGGGCGTGAAGAAGTGCGTGGTCGAGACCAATCTGACCTTCGCCGACTATAAGGATTGCCTGGATACGGGCAAAGAGAAATATCGCCAGATGAATATCATCCGCAGCTGGCTCCACCAGATCCTGACTCTCGAGACGTGCAAGAAATCTCTCCGCCAATGATGATAAGCGCCACATCCTACCCGACGGCACCAGCAGCCTCGCCCATGGCCACTACCGATTTCCCCAAGACTGAGGCGGTCGCTCCCAACCCAGAATATCTCGAGGCCCGTGAGCTCGGGAAAATCTCGCTTCGCCACGGGGTATACAGATGCCCGATCCTCCCTAGATAAATGGATAAGCCCCTGACCAATCTTGGGCTCGACCGAGCCGTGAAGAATCTGCATATCCCCCACTTCAGAGGTGTCTTCATGGGCGACGGCCTACCCGCCAAGAGAATCATGATAATCTCGAAGGCCCCGGGACTCACTGGACGTGCTGGTTCAAGGACCGCACCCGGAGAATCTACTTTGGCTCATATGGATTGCCGCCACCGACCGAGCTGAGACGATATCTGGACCTACCGATCGATCATAATACGGATCGGTCATCTGCGGCCATCTCTGCCTCTACGTCTTGAAGAGACTATCGGAAGGCTGGACCTTCGAGGACGTCGGCTTCTCCCTGTTATAGATAAAGTATGGTCGATAAATTTGGTCTAAGCGTGGGTGTCACCAGAGGGCCCTACCGCAAGGATGAGATCGAATAGAATATGAATTAAAATCGTATCGTCAATCTCAAATAAAAGGAGAAGAATAATGACGGCGCGACGAAGAGATTCGTGAAGCAATCGCAGAAGAGGTTCGAGGCCGCGGACGATAAGCTTGAAGAGAAGATCGTCAAACTGCAGGAGGAGGTGCGGCGTCTGAAGACGGTCGAGAAGAATGACGTCATTGCCATGATAGCCCTGGGAAGATACTGGACTCGAAGATGGATAAATCGGATTGCAGCAATACCAATGGCGGCTGGAGAGACGCGGATATCGATATGCAAAAGTATCGCGTGCTGAATTTCCCACTCCCCCAGACGGATAATGAGCCCATCACCAAAGTCGTCTACGACCGCCTGCAAGCGGATCTTGACGCATTAAGGTTCTTCATCGAAGTAAAGCATGCGTAAATCCAGCTTCTCTGGTCTCCCTCGTTCGAGACCGGAAAGCCATCTGGTGATAACTACCAGTCGGATTGCTTCACCCATGAATTGAAAGACTTAGGGTAGCCCAACCATTTCACGAAGATTTCCTTGACCCCTCCCCTGGTTCGCCGCCGCAGGATATGCTCGATGCGATAGACGTCCTTGTCGGTGCGCTGGAGCTCGGGCTCGTAGAAGGATCCCTGGATCTCCTCACCGTGGAAATCCTTGAGGCGATAGGTCAGCGGCTGAGTGCCCAGGACCTGCGAGACGGTTAGGACACTTTTTTTCCAGCGAGGTGTATATCCTTTCTAGAAGATAAAATAAAGAGTACTGTGCGGCAGTTCGTGTAAGCATAAATAAACAAACGAGTTAAAATTCTTGTCGAACTGCGATAAAAGGTAAAACAAAAAATAATATACACACATATCAAAACATAAAAGATTAAAAAACAAGCAGACAGAGGTAGTGATTGGCAAAGATCATCAACATTTATGTCTTCAAGGGGCCAAAACAAAATGGCTGAGAAATGAAAAATAAATTTGATGTTTATAGTTAAGAGTAATTGTTTATAGGTAAAATAAATTTGACGTTCATTGTTTAGAAAGTGGAGCCAACTAGTTGTAGAAATCCCCCCCAAAAATAGGTAGGAGGAGGAAATTAAACCCTCAACACGAAACAGAAATTAATTAAAAGAAAATAACTATCGAAAAAGTATTGAAATAACAAATGAGAAATCTAGAAGATGCCGTTCTTCTTGGCGATCCGGACCCTATCTCCGGGCTTGAATCGCGGCGGCAGCATGGGCGGAAGATCTCCGTAGAGATTCCAGAAGACCTTCGAATGTTTCTCCTTCTGGCTGGCGGCGGCGGGCGTCATCTTGATGGATCGATGCTTAGAGGTATTATACTTCCGCACCAGATCCTCCAGGATGGGAAGGTAGGTGCGCGTGCTATTGGCCGAGAAATATTTGAACATCCTCTCCTTCATGGTGCGATTCCAGCGCTCGACGACGCTCAATTTCTCTTCATTCTCCGTGGAGTAGAGCTCGATTTCATGCTTCCGGAGCAGATCCTTTACCTCTCGATTATAAAATTCGGAGCCCTTATCTATCCATAGCTTCTGCAGGGTGCGATCCTTGAAGACGATCCGGAAGGCATCGCACACCGTGGTCCCCTTCTTCTCCTTGAGCGGCACAAGCCAGCCATACTTGGAGAGTATGGTTTGATCGTCGGAAACTCGGGCTGCGGCAAGACCACTCTGCTGAATAATCTTCTCCTTCGCTCTGGATGGCTGGATTACGATCGTTTCTACGTCTTCGGCAAATCTCTCCACCAGCCCATCTATTAGCTCTTACGAGCGTCGCTGGAGAAGGGTCTGACCAAAGAGGCCATCCGAGAGCTTCTCACATTGTAGGATAAAAATCTGCTGCTAGATCTCGTCGAGGCTTTTTCCCGAGGGCCAGGTGGGATCGATGCCTCCTTCTTCGAGCAAGACGGTGACGTGCCCGACCCCCGCGAGCTCGATCCAGCGGGTAAGAAACTGTCCAAAATGTCCCTCCGGCAAAGCTTTTGTCGTCCGTTGGCCAAATGATAGCTAATGCACCCTTATTTACCCCCATCCAACCGCCAGTCTCATTTACCTCTACTAAAATCCTCACCAGAGGTCTAAAGTCGACCCAAGTACTTATTTGCAGAATACTACAACAAGTTTGAAGGATTACAAAATTTCCCTACGGCAAAGTTTTTGTTGTCCGTTGGCTAAATGATAGCTGAGGCACCCATCTTTACCACCATCCTACCGCCAGGGTGGATTACCTCCTCTAAGACCCACACAAGATGTCCAAAGTCGGCCCGAAGTACTTATTTGCAGAATACTACAACAAGCTTGAACGATTACAAAATGTTCCCTATGGCAAAGCTTTAGCCGTCAGTTGGCTAAATGATAGCTAATGCACCCATCTTTACCCCCATTCTACCGGCAGGGTGGATTACCTCCCCTAAGATCTACACAAGATGTGCAAAGTCGGGCCCACGTAGTTATTTGCTGAATACTGCAACAATTTTGAACTTTGAAGGATTCCAAAATGTTCCCTACGGGAAAGCTTTTGTCGTCAGTTGGCTAACTGACAGCTAATGTACCCATCTTTTATCACATCCTACCGCCAGGATGGATTACCTCCCCTCAGATCCTCAACAGAGGTCCAAAGTCGGCCCCAAGTACTTATTTGCAGAATACTGCAACAAGTTTGAAGGATTACAAAATGTTCCCTACGGCAAAACTTTTATCGTCCGTTGGCTAAATGATAGCTAATGCACCCTCTTTACCTCCATCCTACAGCCAGGGTGTATTACTTCCCCTAAGATCCACACAAGATGTCCAAAGGCGGCCCCAAATAATTATTTGCAGAAAACTGCAACAATACTGAATTTTGAAGGATTCGAAAATGTTCCCTACGGGAAAGCTTTTGTCGTCCGTTCGCTAAATGATAGCTAATGTATCAATCTTTAATCCCATCCTACCGCCAGGATGGATTACCTCCCTAAAATCCTCACCAGAAGTCCAAAGTTCGGCCCAAGTACTTATCTGCAGAATACTGCAACAAGTTTGAAGGATTACAAAATGTTCCCTGCGGCAAAGCTTTTGTCATCAGTTGGCTAAATGATAGATAATGCACCCATCTTTAACCCCATCCTACCGCCAGGGTGGATTACCTCCCCTAAGATCTACACAAGATGTCCAAAGTCGGCCCAAAGTACTTATTTGAATACTACAAAGCTTTTGTCGTCCGTTGGCTAGCTAAATTATAGCTAATGTACCCATCTTTAATCCCATCCTACCGCCAGGGTGGATAACCTCCCCTAAGATCCATCCCAGATGTCCAAAGTCGGGCACAAGTGCTTATTTGCAGAACAAGTTTTCCTACAACAAGTTTGAAAGCTAACAAATGTTCCCTTCGGCAAAGCTTTTGTCGTCCGTTGGCTAAATGATAGCTAATGCATCCATCTCTACCCCATCCTACCGCCAGGTTGGATTACATCCCAAAAAGTCCACACAAGGTGTCCAAAGTCGGCCCCAAGTACTTATTTGGAGAAAACTGCAACAATTTTGAATTTTCCAGGATTCCAAAATATTCCCTACGGCAAAGCCTTTGTCGTCCGTTGGCTAAGTGATAGCTTATGTACCAATCTTTAACCCCATCCTACCGCCAGGGTGGATTACCTCCCCTAAGATCTACACAAGATGTCCAAAGTCGGCCCAAAGTACTTATTTGCAGAATACTACAAAGCTTTTGTCGTCCGTTTGCTAAATGATAGCTAATGTACCCATCTTCAATCCCATCCTACCGCAGGGTGGATTACCTCCCCTAAGATCCTCACCAGATGTCCAAAGTCGGCCCCAAGTACTTATCTGCAGACTACTACGAGTTTGAAGGATTACAAAATGTTCCCTACGTTAAAGCCTTTGTCGTCCGTTGGCTAAATGATAGCTAATGTACCCATCTTTAATCAGAACCTACCGCCAGGGTGGTTTACCTCCCCTAAGACTTTCACCAGAGGTCCAAAATCGGCCCCAAGTACTTATTTGCAGAATACTACACCAAGTTTGAAGGATTACCAAATGTTCCCTACTGCAAAGCTTTTGTCTTCCGTTGGCTAAATGATAGCTAATGCACCCATCTTTACCCCCATTCTACCGCCAGGGTGGATGACCTCCCCTAAGATCCACACAAGATGTCCAAAGTCGGGCCCAAATACTTATTTCCAGAAAACTGCATCAATTTTGAATATTTAAGGATTTGAAAATGTGCCTATGGCAAAGCTTTTGTCGTCCGTGGGCAAAATGATAGCTAATGTACCCTTCTTTAATCCCATCCTACCGCCAGGGAGGATAACCTCCCCTAACATCCACACAAGATGTCCAAAGACTGCCCCAAGTGCTTATTTGCAGAATACAACAACAAGTTTGAAGGAATACAAAATGTTCCCTACGGAAAAGCTTTTGTCGTCCGCTGGCTACATGATACCTAATGCACACACCTTTACCCCATCCTATCTCCAGGGTGGATTACCTCCCCTAAGATCCACACAAGATGTCCATAGTCGGGCCCAAATACTTATTTGCAGAAAAATGTAAGAATTTTGAATTTTGAAGGATTCCAAAATGTTCCAAAAAGCTTTTGTCGTCCGTTGACTAAATGATAGGTAATGTACCTATCTATAACCCCATCCTGCCGCCAGGGTGGATTATCTCCCTTAAAATCCTCACCAGAGGTCCAAAGTCGGCCCCAAGTACTTATTTGCAGAATACTACAATAAGTTTGGAGGATTACCAAATGTTCCCTACTGCAAAGCTTTTGTCGTCCGTTGGCTTAATGATAGCTAATGCACACATCTTTACCCCCATACTATCGCCAGGGGGGATTACCTCCCCTAACAACCACACAAGATGTCCAAAGTCGGGCCCAAATACTTATTTGCAGTAAACTTCAATAATTTTGAATTTTGAAGGATTCCAAAATGTTTCCTACGGCAAATATTTTGTCGTCTGTTGGCTAAATGATAGCTAATGCATCCATTTTTAATCCCATCCTACGCTAGGGTGGATTACCTCCCCTAAGATCTTCACCAGAGATCCAAAGTCGGCCTAAAGTTCTTATTTGCAGAATACTGCAACCATTTTGAACTTTGAAGGATTCCAAAATGTTCCCTACGGTAAAGCTTTTGTCATCCGTTGTCTAAATGATAGCTAATGTACCCATCTTTAATCCCATCCTACCGCCAGGGTGGATTACCTCCCCTACGATCCTCACCAGAGGTCCAAGGTCGGCCCCAAGTACTTATCTGCATAATACATGTAATACTAGAACAAGTTTGAAGGATTATCCAATGTTCCGTACGGCAAAGCTTTTGTCGTCCATTGGCTAAATGATAGCTAATCCATCCCTCTTTACCCCTATTCTATCGCCAGGATGGATTCCCCCCCACCCCCTAAGATCCACACAAGATGTCCAAAATCGGGCCCAAATATTTATTGGTAGAAAACTGCAACAATTTTGAATTTTGAAGGATTCGAAAATGTTCCCTACGCCAAAGCTTTTCTCGTCCGTTGGCTAAATGATAGCTAATGTACCCATCTTTAATCCTATCCTACCACCAGGGTGGATTACCTCCCCTAAGATCTTGACCAGAGATCCAAAGTCGGCCCAAAGTACTTATTTGCAGAATACTACAACATGTTTAAATGATTACAAAATGTTCCCTACGGCAAAGCTTTTGTCGTCCGTTGGCTAAATGATATTAATTCACACATCTTTACCCCATTCTTACGCCGGGGTGGATTACCCCCCCCCCCCCCCCCCCCCCACCCCATATCCACACAGGATGTCCAAAGTCGGCCGCAGGACCTTATTTGCAGAAAACTTCAACCATTTTGAATTTTGAATTATTCCAAATTTTCCCCTACGACAAAGCTGTTGTCGTCCGTTGATTAAATGATAGCTAATGTACCCATCTTTAATCCCATCCTACCATCAGGGCATATTACCTCACCCGAGATCCTCACCAGAGGTCCAAAGTCGGACCCAAGTACTTATTTGCTGAATACTACAGCAAGTTTGAAGTATTACAAAATTTTCCCTACGGCAAAGCTTTTGTCGTCTGTTGGCTAAATGATAGCTAATGTACCCATCCTTAATCCCATCCACCGCCAGGATGGATTACCTCCCCTAAAATCCTCACCAGAGGTCCAAAGTCAGCCCAAAGTACTTATTTCAAGAATACTACAACAAGTTTGAAGGATTACAAAATGTTTCCTACGGTAAAGCTTTTGTCGTCAGTTGGCTAAATGATAGCTAATGCACACATCTTTACCCCCATCCTATCGCCAGGGTACATTACCTCCCCTTAAATCCACACAAGATGTCCAAAGTCGGGCCCAAATACGTATTTGCACAAAACTGCAAGAATTTTGAATTTTGAAGGATTCCAAAATGTTCCCTACGGCAAAGCTGTTGTCGTCTGTTGGCTTAATGATAGCTAATGTACCTGTTACAGTACAAATTGGAATCAAGTAGGATCCAGAATCCTCCTAATACAAATTGGAATTCTAATTTCTACTGGGACAAATTGGAATTCCGGTTTGTACTGGATTTAATCCAGTATAAATTGGAATTCCAATTTTTCCTAGGAGAAATTGAGATATCCTAATTTATACTAGTACAATTCAGAATCCTACTAACTTAAATCAATGGAAATGGTGGCAGAGAAAATTATTAGTAATATGTCCCTTCCGCTGTTTTTGTGACCAATAAAAAGATTAATTTCGAAAGAAAAAAGATTGTATACAAGATATAGATGTTTTGTTCCGAACTCTTGTTTTCATAAGTTAACTTCAAACATGGAAGAACACATGGAGGTATATAACAAAAATAGTGGAATTTGCAGTAGATCCTGTTACTCTACCTGAAATTTCATACATTGTTATGTTAAAAAAAATTGTTCATTGGACGATGGCAGTATTACTGCCACAGTTTGTAATGACTCTGGCAAATGCAATACTATGCGATGTACTTGTTGACAATCAAAATTTCCTGCTCTACCAAATGTCACATATTATTTTAACAAATGGAAAGTTATATTAGAATTATGTCATTTGTCATTCTATTGTTAAAGTATTTAGTTTTTACAAAATAAAATGCTGTGTAATCCCTACTTCCTTTAACAAAATCAAAAAAAAAATTCAATTATGAATGTCAGTAATATCCAGAATCCTCCTGAACAAAATCTCCAGTATTATTATGAATCGTACTAGAATTTCAGTAGGATTCAGAATCCTACTAGTATGAATCAGGATATCTTAATTTCTTCTAGGATAAATTGGAATTCTAATTTGTACTAGATTAAAACCAGTACAAATCAGAATTCTAATTTATCCCAGTAGAAATTAGAATTCCAATTTGTACTAATAGGATTCCTGATCCTACTGGATTTCAATTTGTACTGTAACATACCCATCTTTAATCCCATCCTACCGCTAGGGTAGATTACCTCCCCTAAGATCCTCACCAGAGGTCCAAAGTCGGCCCCAAGTACTTATTTGCAGAATACTGCAACAATTTTTAACTTTGAAGGATTCCAAAATGTTCCCAACGGCAAAGCTTTTGTCATCCGTTGTCTAAAGGATAGCTAATGTACCCATCTTTAATCCCATCCTACCGCCAGGGTGGATTACTTCCCCTAAGATCCACACCAGAGGTCCAAAGTAGGCCCAAAGTACTTATTTGCAGAATACTACAACAATTTTGAATTTTGAAGGATTCAAAAATGTTCCCTACGACAAAGCTTTTGTCATTCGTTGGCTAAATGATAGCTAATGTACCCATATTTAATCCCATTCTACCGCCAGGGTGGATTTGGATTACCTCCCCTTAGATCCTCACCAGAGGTCCAAAGGCGCCAAGTACTTATCTGCATAATACTACAACAAGTTTGAAGGATCACTCAATGTTCCCTTCGGCAAAGCTTTTGTCGTCCATTGATAGCTACGCGGGTATGTTAAGGCTGCATCAACACATTTTTCGCGAGGGGAGGCAACTCTGTGCATAAAATGACGTCAAGCTGTCAATCAATCGGCGTCGATGCCAATATTTTGAACATTAAAACTTTATTAAGCACAGTCAATGAATTATTGAATAATTATGCATGTTGGTTGTTGATACAGAACACATTTGCTGGTCTAAATAGTCAAATAAAGATATAAATGCCGTTGCCGCAATGTATAGATGCTCCGCCTTTTTGTCCATATATGGAAATCAATGTCGTGAAGAAGCTTGACTCGGACTGCATTATCACATGCGAGAGATGAACATTTGCAGTGTCAATTGTTGCTGTTTAATGAAGGTAAGTGCAGTTTGAATGTGAACAAACACTGTGTAGCATATCCTAAAGATAGAAATCTACTGTTGGGTCCCAAAAAAAAAAACACGCATGACGAGTCGGAGGTTAATGTCCACAACGGTCACTGATACGGTCACTGATCATGATCAGCTGATGTCAGTGATGATCCATGGCCATGCATAAGACAATAATGCTAATTATAAATGTGACACACACAGGAGACATGAAAAACACATTCCGAGTCCAACGCCCAGTCCAATTCTGTACCTAACATGCCGGGCTAACATGCCCATAGCTATGTCCTCTGGTGTGTGTG
>MJUU01045984.1:0-44749 GCA_002080025.1 Modiolus philippinarum | reverse complement strand
GCTCATCACCAATAGATTTTTGAAACTGCTATCCGCTTACGTTATTTACACTCTTTCATGATCTGTGTACGATTTAACGCACAACAAACGTTTAGGAAGACCCATTTCATCGTTTTCTTCAGTTTTTTTGTCATTTAGGGTAAAATTTCAACAGGCGGATAGCAGTTTTCATGTACATTGCACTTTTCTCTTTCCAACAAGACCAAAATTAAATGAATTGATCCAGTGTATACTGTGGAACTTTTCAGAAATATTCTTCACATTTTAAAAATAGACATTTTGCAGTCACGTGATTAATCCCTGGGGGTTTCGAAGTTATTTTTAGTGTGAAAATCTGGCGAAAGTGTTGAACAAAGTTAAAACACAAAAAAATGTTAGAAATATATAGGATGTGCAATATTCTGATAATGTTACTTTATTTGGTTCTTTATTCCAATATTTTCGGGCAAGATTTCACTGAACAGCCTTAACATACCCGCGTAATGCATCCATCTTTACCCCATTCTACTGGCAGAGTGGATTACCGCCAACCCCTAAGATCCACACAAGATGTCCAAAATCGGGCCCAAATACTTATTTGCAGAAAACTGCAACAATTTTGAATTTTGAAGGATTCGAAAATGTTCCCTACGGCACAGCCTTTCTCGTCCGTTGGCTAAGTGATAGCTAATGAATAGTTCTTTAATCCCATCCCACCACCAGGGTGGATAACCTCCCCTAAGATCCTGACCAGAGGTCCAAAGTCGGCCCAAAGTACTTATTTGCAGAATACTACAACAAGTTTAAATGATTACAAAATGTTCCCTACGGCAAAGCTTTTACAGCCCGTTGGCTAAATGATATTTAATTTACACATCTTTACCCCATTCTACCGCCGGGGTGGATGACCTCCCCTAAGATCCACACACGATGTCCAAAGTCGGCCCAAGTCCTTATTTGCAGAAAACTTCAACAATTTTGAATTTTGAACTATTCCAAAATGTTCACTACGGCAAAGCTGTTGTCGTCCGTTGACTAAATGATAGCTAATGTACCCATCTTTAATCCCATCCTTTTATCAGGGCATATTACATCCCTAAAGATCCTCACCAGAGGTCCAAAGTCGGCCCCAAGTACTTATTTGCAGAATACTACAGCAAGTTTGAAGGATTACAAAATGTTCCCTACGGCAAAGCTTTTGTCGTCTGTTGGCTAAATGATAGCTAATGTACCCATCTTTAATCCCATCCTACCGCCAGGGTGGATTACCTCCCCTAAAATCCTCACCAGAGGTCCAAAGTCGGCCCCAAGTACTTATTGCCAGAATACTACAAGAAGTTTGAAGGATTACAAAATGTTCCCTACGGCAAAGCTTTTGTCGTCCGTTGACTAAATGATAGCTAATGCACCTATCTTTACCCCATGCTACCGCCAGGGTGGATTACCTCCCCTAAGATCCACATAAGATGTCCAAAGTCAGCCTCAAGTGCTTATTTGCAGAAAACTTCAATAATTTTGAATTTTGAAGGATTCCAAAATGTTCCCTACGGCAAAGCTTTATTGGTTCGATGGTAAATGATAGCTAATATACCCACCTTTAATCCCATCCTACCACCAGGGTAGATTACCTCCCCTAAGATCCACACCAGAGGTCCAAAGTTGGCCCCAAGTACTTATTTGCAGAATACTACAGCAAGTTTGAAGGATTACAAAATGTTCCCTACGGCAAAGCTTTTGTCGTTCGTTTGCTAAATGATAGCTAATGTACCCGTCTTTAATCCATCCTACCGCCAGGGTTAATTACCTCCCCTAAGATCGTCACCAGAGGTCCAAACTCGGCCCCAAGTACTTATTTGCAGAATACTAAAACAAGTTTGAAGGATTACAAAATGTTCACTATGGCAAAGTTTTTGTCGTCTGTTGGCTAAATGAACTAATGCACCTATCTTTTCCCCATCCTACCTACAGGGTGGATTACCTCCCCTATGATCCATACAAGATGTCCAAAGTTGGGCTCAAGTGCTTCATTGCAGAAAACTACAACAATTTTGAATTTTGAAGGATTCCAAAATGTTCCCTACGGCACAGTTTTTATCGTCCGTTGGCTAAATGATAGCTAATGTACCCACCTATAATTCCATCCTATCGCCAGGGTGGATCCCCCAAGATCTTCACCAGAGGTTCAAAGTCGGCCCCAAGTACTTATTTGCAGAATACTACAACAAGCTTATAGGATTTCAAAATGTTCCTTACGGCAAAGCCTTTGTCGTCCGTTGGCTAAATGATAGCTAAGACGCACAATTGTACACCCATCCACACGCCAGGATGGATTATCTCCCCTCAGATCCACACCAGAGGTTCAAAGTCGGCCCCAAGTACTTATTTGCAGAATACTAAAACAAGTTTGAAGGATTTCAAAATGTTCCCTACAGCAAAGCCTTTGTCGTCCGTTGGCTAAATGATAGCAAAGACACCCATCTGTACCCCAATCCTACCGCCAGGATGGATTACCTCCTCTAAGATCCACACAAGATGTCCAAAGTCGGGCCCAAATACTTATTTGCAGAAAACTGCAACAATTTTGAATTTTGAAGGATTCCAAAATGTTCCCTTCGGCAAAGCGAAGCTTTTGTCGTCCCTTGGCTACATGATAGCTAATGTACCCATCTTTTATCCCATCCTACCGCCAGGGTGGATTACCTGCCCTCAGTTACTCACCAGAGATCCAAAGTCGGCCCCAAGTGCTTAATTGCAGAAAACTTCAACAATTTTGCATTTTGAACTATTCCAAAAATTTCCCTACGGCTTTTGTCGTCCGTTTGCTAAATGATAGTTAATGTACCCATCTTTAATCCCATCCTACCGCCAGGGTGGATTACCTTCCTAAAGATCCTCACCAGAGGTCCAAAGTCGGCCCCAAGTACTTATTTGCAGAATACTACAACAAGTTTGAAGGATTGCAAAATGCTCCCTACGACAAAGCTTTTGTCGTCCGTTGGCTAAATGATAGCTAATGCACCCATCTTTACCTACCTTAAGATCCAGACAAGATGTCCAATTCGGCCCCGAGTACTTATTTGCAGAATACTGCAACAATTTTGATTTTTGAAGGATTCCAAAATGTTCCCTACGGCAAAGCTTTTGTCGTCCGTTGGCTAAATGATAGCTAATGTACCCATCTTTAATCCCATCCTACCGCCAGGGTGGATTACTTCCCCTCAGATCCTAACCAGAGGTCCAAAGTCGGCCCGCTGTACTTATTTACAGAATACTACAACAAGTTTGAAGGATTACAAAATGTTCCCTACGGCAAAGCTTTTGTCGTCCGTTGGCTAAATGATAGCTAATGTACCCATTTTTAATCCCATCCTACCGCCAGGGTGGATTACCTCCCCTAAGATCCACACAAGATGTCCACAGTCGGGCCCAAATACTTATATGCAGAAAACTGCAACAATTTTGAATTTTGAAGGATTCAAAAATGTTCCCTACGGCAAAACTTTTGTCCTGCCTTGGCTAAATGATAGCTAATGAACCCATTTTTACCCCATCCTACCGCCAGGGTGGATTACATCCCCTACGATCCACACAATATGTCCAAAGTCGACCCCAAGTGCTTATTTGCAGAAAACTGCAAGAATTTTTAATTTTGAAGGATTCCAAAATATTCTCTACGGCAAAGCTTTTGCCGTCCATCGGCTAAATGATAGCTTTTGTACCCATCTTTAATCCAATCCTACCGCCAGGATGGATTTCCTCCCCTAAGATCCTCAAAAGAGGTCCAAAGTAGGCCCCAAGTACTTATTTGCAGAATACTACAAGAAGTTTGAAGGATTAGGAAATGTTCCCTACGACAAAGCTTTTGTTGTCTGTTGGCTAAATGATATCTAATGCAGCAATCTTTACCCCATCCTACCGGCGGGGTGGATTACCTCCCCTAAGATCCACACAAGATGTCCAAAGTCGGGCCAAAATACTTATTTGCAGAAAACTGCAACAATTTTGAATTTTGAAGGATTCCAAAATGTTCCCTACGGCAAAGCTTTTGTCGTCCGTTGGCTAAGTGATAGCTAATGTACCTATCTTTAACCCCATCCTACCGCCAGGGTGGATTACCTCCCCTAAGATCCTCACCAGAGGTCCAAAGTCGGCCCCAAGAACTTATTTGCAGAATACTACAACACGTTTGAAGGGTTACAAAATGTTCCCTACGACAAAGCTTTTGTTGTCCGTTGGCTTATTGATATCTGATGCACCCATCTTTACCCCATCCTACCGCAAGGGTGGATAACCTCCTCTAAGATCCACACAAGATGTCCAAAGTCGGCCCCAAGTGCTGATTTGCAGAAAAATTCAACAATATTGAATTTTGAACTATTCCAAAATGTTCCCTACGGCAAAGCTTTTGTCGTCCGTTGGCTAAATGATAGCTAATGTACCCATCTTTAATCCCATCCTACCACCAGCGTATATTACCTCCCCTAAGATCCTCACCAGAGGTCGAAAATCGGCCCCAAGTACTTATTTGCAGAATAATACAGCAAGTTTACAGGATTACAAAATATTCCCTACGGCAAAGCTTTTGTTGTCCGTTGGCTAAATAATTGCTAATGTACCTATCTTTAATTCCATCCTACCGTCAGGGTGGATTACCTCTCTTAAGATCCACACCAGAGGTCCAAAGTCGACCCCAAATACTTATTTGCAGAATACTACAACAAGTTTGAAGGATTACAAAATGTTCCCTACGGATAAGCTTTTGTCGTCCGTTGGCTACATTATAGCTAATGCACCTATCTTTACCCCATCCTACCGCAAGGGTGGATTACCCCCCTAAGAGCCACACAAGATGTCAAAAGTCGGCCCAAAATACTTATTTGCAGAAAACTGCAATAATTTTGAATTTTGAAGGTTTCCAAAATGTTCCCTACGGCAAAGCTTTTGTCGTCCGTTGTCTAAATGATAGGTAATGTACCCATCTTTAATCACATCCAACTGCCAAGGTGGATTACCTCCCCTAAGACCCTCACCAGAGATCCAACGTCGGCCCCAAGTACTTATTTGCAGAATACTACAACAAGTTTGAAGGATTACAAAATATTCCCTACGGCAAATCTTTTGTCGTCCGATGGCTAAATCATAGCTAATGAACCCATCTTTACCTCATCTTACCGCCAGGGTGGATTACCTCCCCTAAGATCCACACAAGATGTCCAAAGTCGGTCCCAAGTGCTTATTTGCAGAATAATGCAACAATTTGAAACTTTGAAGGATTCCAAAATGTTCCCTACGGCAAAGCTTTTGTCATCCGTTGGCTAAATGATAGCTAATGTACCCATCTTTAATCCAATCCTACCGCCAGGGTGGATTACCTCCCCTAAGATCCAAACCAGAGGTCCAAATTCGACCCCAAGTACTTATTTGCAGAATACTTCAACATGTTTGAACTTTGAAGGATTCCCAAATGTTTCCTACGCAAAGCTTTTGTCGTCCGTTGGCTACATAATAGCTAATGCATCTCATTTTACTCCATCCTTCCACCAGGGTGGATTACCTCCCATAAGATCCACACAAGATGTCTAAAGTCGGCCACAAATGCTTATTTGCAGAAAACTGCAACAATTTTGAATTTTGAAGGATTCCAAAATATTCCCTACGGCAAAGCCTTTGTCGTCCATCGGCTAATGATAGCTAATGTACTCATCTTTAATCCAATCCTACTGCCAGGGTGGATTACCTCCCCTAAGATCCTCACCAGAGGTCCAAAGTCGGCCCCAAGTACTTATTTGCAGAATACTGCAACAAGTTTGAAGGATTACAAAATGTTCCCTACGGCAAAGCTTTTGTCGTCCGTTGGCTAAATGATAGTTAATTCACTGATCTTTACCCTCATCCTACCGCCAGGGTGGATTGCCTCCCCCTGAGAGTTCACCTTTTCGCACCTGACCAAATCACCCCTCTAAGACCAAATTCTTTATTATATTATTGCTTTACAATTTTCAATGTCTCTTATTGCAATCGAGTCCAAGAACATTTTTCATGAAAGAAGAAGCATAGAAGAACGTGAAAATGAAGTAATACACAAAATAAATAGGAACTATATTCGAGGACAACGAAACTCAAAGGGACTTAATACTGTATATCATTATTAGTGAAAATTTAGAATTATATCATCCGTTCTTGCATTTTTCAAAATAGGACTGCAGTTCGAAATAGTTAAGGGATACAAGATTTTGTTAACAAATCATTAAATTTTCATTCTTATTTAAGATGTTTAAACTGAGCCTGAAGTCATGACTTACACCACAGTTAATTGCTCGTAGTTTTTGTGTGCATTCTTCCATTGCCTGAAAGATGGTACTATGAGAAAGGATTACATCATCTTTATTTAAAAAATGGACACAAATCTTAAAAACAAGTGCTACGAAAAATTTAAAGCCAAGTGCGTGTGAAACAAATAGAGTACAGGGACAAATAAAACGTGCGCATCTCGTGTTTATAAAGAACATTTTCTGCAAGTGCATATAACTAAACGAAAAAAACTTTCTCACATTCGTTTAACTAAATAAAACTGTAGTCCTCTCCTCTGCCTGCTGTGACTGCTAGAGTGTATGAGGTCAACACAACAACAATGGTCAAAACGTTTGACCAAGTCAACAATATTTTATAAAATGTGCTAATGATGTTTGCTTTGCCACCGGTCTCCTCGCGATTTCCATACCTGCAGTTTAATAGCAAGATAACACTTTTTCACCCAATTTGTTTAATAAGAAATTTCACTCTATTCATGGAAGGCCCTAAAATGAGCAATTCATGTATATTTATTCATAACAATCGGAAAAAGTATTTGAAACAAAAAAAAAATATTTAAATGTTATTCCATACATTTAAAAGGTCAAAATCTGCATTTAGAAGAATATTTTGAAAGTGGTCGCTAGAAAATGTTTTAAAGAGATTCGTTGTCACCTTTAAAGCATCGGTTATTAGACATACCATGAAAGTGGTCGCTAGCTTGAGCTTAGTCTTTTTTTATATATAAGATGAAGGAATTATCAAAACGAGGGTTGGTTAGTGTTGAAATATCATCCATATAACGAAAGCTGAAATAAAAGGACTGTGCCAGTTTTTTATCTTTATTTTGAAGAAGCCCTTCGATGAATTCAGCATCATTTGAGTGAAGAAACAATTGGCTAAAAGAGGTGCACAGTTAGTGTCCATTGAAATCAGATAATCTGCTGAAAAACCAAGTCCTCCAAACTGGAAAAATTTATTGTCGATCAGAAACTCACAACATTTTAATCACTTCTATCTCTGTATATTTTTCTGTGATTGTGAGTCGTATTTCACAATATGTTTGTTCTCTTCATATAAGAATGTACTTATATCTTCGTTCGCCGCTCTTATGATACATCTATGAATTAAATCTTTCAGCCGGTATTAAGGGAGTTCCTAAAGCGAAAATTTCCCTGTGCATAGTAAGTAAAAATAGTCACCCTTTAAAAAATTCTCTAAAATTTGTTTCCTGTCCGATTACAAGTATTGCTCAATTCGATGAAAAACATGGTTACCAGCAATGACTACAGTTAAACATTGAACCCTATTTAAAAATCATCATTTTCATTTATTACTCTGAAACCATTGAAGCAAATGTAACTTAACTGTATGTGAATAAAGAATGGAAGATTCTTTACAGAGCACTTATATCAACTGGATCTTACTGCTGTCGGTGGAGAACATAACTTAACATTATACCCTATTCAAAAACATCACTTTTGGTCATTAGCATTGGCATGGCTGAGAACCATTGTGTCAGATGAGCGACACAGACTTAGTTTATGAGCCTCTAAATAATGTCTCTGTTTTTATGTTTTCCCGATGTTGGCATTGTCCTTTGAATATTCGTTTTAGGTTCTCACTTACTTTGTAATGCGGCTCTTATTTATTGTTCTTATTCTGCCTTAGTTCGGTCACATAATTTTTGTTTATTGCAAATGCGCTGCTGATTCTTAATTTGTCAAAATGACCATCCGTCATCTGTAAATTTAATCTGTAGATTGCCACTGATGTCTCTTCAGTTTAGATCTAGACAAAAGAGTTGGAACAACATAAACCGACGGATATGTAAAAGCTGACAGAGAAAACGTATATGTCACGAGTAGGATGCAAATGCATAGCCGAAAAATGCTAAGGAAAAAGTTATGCTTTGTGGAGATAATCGTGGGTCTATACACACATTTCTACAATTTCGATAAGGAGGTTTAAAAACTAAAGTCGGTTTTCGGAACACATCTTATGTACTAACCACTGTGTTGAAATCTCTAGTGGATTAACATTTCACCAGCAGATGTATCTGCCGTTCAGAAATAAATAGCTGAAATATAATTTATACAATTGTAATGCATAGAAAATTGCTTCAATCTTACAAAACTTACTAGATGCATCTGAAGTCGTCACTATACTTGACACAGACATTAGTTCTGTACATAGGACAATTACACATAGTACCATAACTAAAACAAAAAATTCATTTTGTAACAGTCTGGCATATAAATTCTTAAAGATTCGGTATATCATTATTCCAGAAACGAAGTATTTGATACAATATGATAATAGGTACAAAATATAGCAGGACGTCAAGAGGAAAGTTTTATTTTTAATAATTTCGGAAATTTCAAAATTAAATCTATAGGAAATATCAATTTTCATCAGTTTAGGATTGTCACAATCCATTCTGTAGAAAATATACAATTTATAAATTTGGGTTTGTTAAAATAAATTTTGTATAACCTAATAAAACATAATGTCGTCTGCTACATGTAATCTTATTGGTCATTTTGGATACTAAAACAGCTATCAAAAATTTAATATCAATACAGTAGGTTATATTTAAACAAATATACAGTGAAAAATATTGCTTTGTTTACTCTGTATTTTTTTAAAAGGGCTTGAAGGATAAGAATAAAATGTGATCGATTGCGGTTACAAAATCACGTACAACCAAAATTCGAAAATAAATCTTTGAAATCAGAAAAAGTGTGTTCACTTCGTTATCCTCTGAGTCAGATAAGGGGATAGTTTTATTAATTGGTCGAAGCGACTTTCGTTAATGACTTTACATGTATTATACGTATTACCCGGGACGTATTATTTGTCAGCTTTAAGCTCACCTTGCTATGCCAGGGTGAGCCTTTGCCATTACTTGGCGTCCTGCGTCTGTCGTAATCTTTTCTTTAAAAATCTTCTCCTCTGAAACCACTGGGCCAATTTAATCCAAACTTTGCCTGGGTCATCACCAGGGTATTTAGTTTACAAATGTGTTCGGTTAGTTCGAGGACCAAACAACATGGCGGCTGTTACTAAAAACAGAACATAGGGAAAAATTGCTGTTTTTTGGCAAATAACTCTAAAACCGATGCAGATATCAAAAATTTGATTGAGTAAAATTGTTCGGAATGCCGAGATCTATCTGCTCTGCAATTTTGAAGAAAATCGGAAAACCCGTCTGAGAGTTATAATAGCCCTTTTTCCGTAAATTTTTCAAAGTTTATGCATTTTTTATTTTATATTTTAAAAGCTGTAACAGATAATTGGAAAAATGTTCAGCATATCAAGATTTACATACTCTGAAATTTTGAAGAAAATCCAAAGGCCTGTGAAGGATTTATTGACCGTTTTTCACCATTTTTTTCCAATGCCATATGGTTTATTGGCTATTTCCCTTTAAATTCTGTGTTAAAATCTTCCTTGGTTAACTTTTCTCTTTTAAGCTTTCGAGAAATTCCCTGCTATCACTATATTAAAAAAATATTTCTTCTTGATTTGAAGTTATGTATTGGCCTTGGTCCAGGTGAGCGATACAGGCTCTTGAGAGCCTCTTGTTCTATTTATAATCATCCTGTAATAAATGCTGATTTTTGAAATTTAATACAAATATTTTCAGTAGTAGCAAGATTAATGTTCCCAGTCAGTGCCATTGCTTTAACATTTTCCCGGTGATTTTGCACCTGGTTTGTCTCCTTGGACTTCGGATTTTTTTTACAGTTTTGATCTTCATTTCACACTTTATTGCATCTATATAATTGTAATGACATAAAAGTGCGGGTAACAAAATGGTTGAAAATTCAGATGAAACTTTCAACTAGATTCTGAACAAAAATTAGCAACAGATCCTTTTCAATTACAACTGTTGTGAAACTGCAAATATACTTATTTAATTTTCAAAATACAATTGATGGGATAAGCAGGTGGCTTATCTACAGTGGGGTGCATACATAACCTCTCGTCCAAGTTAACTTGGAGAGCAGTCACAAGAACAGCTCAAAGTTAACTTGAAGTTAACTTGGAGCAGACTTAGAACAGTCCTAGAATCCTGACTGCTCTGGTCCTAGAATCATGTCTGTTCTAGCCATGACCGTTCTACCTAAGTCTGATCTATAGCCATGACCCGTTCTCACAGGCACTTGTTTCATAAAAAAAATTCCAGTCCCTCCTCTCTTCTTCCACAAGGTAAGCAACTATTGTTTTTACCAGCCCCACTTCAACTTGATTTGGCTGGTTATTTCTTATCCCTTCGATATCTGGATTGCACCGTTTGATTCTTGATATATTTTTCTGTACAACTATGTCAAAAACACCTACCTTTGGGTGCCTCTTCCCTTCCAATGCACGTAAATATTCATTGAATTTGGCCTTGCCCCATTTTCAGTACAAAAACAGTTTACATCCACTTCCTGTTGGGCAGAAGTGAATGGTAAATACATTTCCTCCTTACAGGAGAGTTCAGTGTTGTTTGGTGCTGAAGGTCAGTTTATGACTGACTTGTGTGGTCGTTTGCCTGAGATGGTAATTGACCAAAGCTAAGTTTTCTTAAATTTTTGAATGAATACTTAAAAATGGAACAAATGTACCAATAAAAAATTAAAAAATAAATAAAGTTCATGGAACAGTCCATCTATATTTCTCATCAACTAGAAAAAAAAATGTTTTAGTCACTTCTTCAAACAGGAAGTGGGTGTAAACTGTTTTTGTACTGAAAATGGGGCAAGGCCAAATTCAATGAATATTTATGTGTATTGGAAGGGAAGGGGCACCCAAAGGTAGGTGTTTTTGACATAGTTGTACAGAAAATATATCAGGAATCAAACGGTCAATCCAGATATCGAAGGGATAAGAAATAACCAGCCAAAATCGAGTTGAAGTGGGGCTGGTAAAAACCATAGTTGCTTACCTTGTGGAAGTAGAGAGGGAGGGACTGGGATTTTTTTTATGAAACAAGTGCCTGTGCCCGTTCTACCGAAGTCTGTTCTAGCCATGACCGTTCTATCTAAGTCTGTTCTAGCCATGACAGTTCTATTGAAGTCCGCTCTGGCCATGACCGTTTTTCCAAAGTTCGCTCTGGGCACAGCTGTTTTGGTCCTAGAATTTTTACTGGATATGAAATTGGATTGTGTCAGTTTTTCTTTTTTCTCGAGCCCGAAACGTTTAAATAAAAAAAACATAAATAACCCCCTTATTTTACGATGTTTTCAATAATTATTTGATTCAGTAAACATAATCTGAATGATTGACATTTTCCTATAATTAAATCAACGATTTTTTTATTTATAATAATAAATTTACGGAAAACTTTTTGCGAGTCAGTTTTCGGGTATATCACGAAAAGGGAAATAACTCTTACATTTTTTAATTTACCTGGATAAACACACGCGAATAACAGCACTTACCGGCAAAATGCAATTTTATATCCGAATAATTCATTTCATAATTCTAATTTTTATTTAATTTTGTTTTTATAATAAAACGTAACTTGATATATATGAAATACGTGTATATGGGACACGTTATGAATATGAGAGCGGCCACAGCTAGAACAGGTCAGCTGAGAGCAGTCAAGGCCAGAACAGACTTAGGTAGACCGGTCATGGGTAGAACAGGTCAGAGCAGTCATAGCTCTGACCAGAACGGTCAGGATTCTAGCGATGACCATGACTGGTCAGAGCGGTCGGGATTCTAGAGCAGACTTGATACCTGTTCTAAGTTAACTTAGAGCAGCTTTTATGACTGCTTCAGGTTAACTTTATGAGAGGTTTTGTACCTATCATTTAGTAATTTGGTAATGTTGAACAACTGTTACAAAAAAAAAAAACAAAAAACAAAAAAAAAAAAATATTTGCGTTGGTATAGGGAAACGGGAACTTTTCCAGGATCAACTGGAGTGAAAGAATAGTTCCATGATGTATAGTTTTGAGTGTTTCGGTCTAACTGAAAAAAATACAGTAACTGCCAAATTGACATTGTCAGAATTGACCACCACTAATGACACAGGCAGATTTGACCAGCACAATCGACATACAATGTATTGACATTGACCAGCAGTATTGGCACATTGACATTGACAAGGTTTGACCGACATCATTGAGACAAAAACCAAAATTAGAGTGGTTGCAATTTTATTGAATGACATGGAAACGTAGTATAAATGGCCGACAGTATCACTCCATGACATACCACAATGTGATATCACATAAGGACCATTAAGGTTTAAGAAAAGCGTTTAGAAATCACTTAAACCCTACGACCAATTGCAACCAAAATTAGTAACAATAGTACATATGTGGTTCACTTAAAAATATTGTTTATAATGTTATCATGTTCTCAACTCAAGTCATCTAAGGTGGCAGTCAGTGCGAAGATAAAAAATGCTGACATTTACAGCTCATTTAACATATTGAAGTTGGAGTTAACAGATGTGTTATGCCCGGTCTCATGTTCATTTACTCCATATCCTTTCGTGAAATATAGAATACAGGAGTTTGTCTTTTAATGCAGTGTGGAGTTGGTAAAACAATTCCCGTTGTTTGAGATGTATGCTCTTTACTTTTCTTAGATATGGTGTACTTGTACATGAGATTATATCTCATGTGTACACATTATTAATAATGATATATAAATTTATAGAAGTTGAAAAACCTAAGATTTATATCCTTCCATCGTAGTTTTGTCCCAAGCTTTATTTGATATTACCGATAGTTCGGATTTCTTTTGGCTGTTTGCATTTTAAACATTTATTGAAATTGTGGATTTCCTATGTTTGGGTTCTAGTGCTGCTGATGAGGGATTAATTTTCGAAATGGCCACACAACTCATAATAAATATTCAGTTGGAGTTAACAGATTTGTTATTGTCTTGTGTTCATTTACTCCATATCCTTTCGTAAAATATTGACCACAAACGGCAAACGAAATTTGAATATTAGAGCAAACATGCATGAAATGAAAATTCTAAGAGGAAAATAAATAAATAAAAAAAAACATTAGACATAACTAAAATTTAGAAAAAGATGAAAGAGTCAAAACAAATAAACAAAAAAAAAAAAAAAAAAAAAAAAAATGTCACTCGTCACACACTGCCAATGGAAAGTCCCGTTTGGTCGTAGTAACTGTAACACTTATGTATTGGCATTTGCAAGAGTGGTTAAATAGATGATGGTGTATATGTTTTTTTTAAAGTAACTGCAGGCACGTGGCTAGCAATTGAAATTTAAGACGCAATTTGTCAAATCAGAGGGAATATTATTGCTCAAAGACAAAGTTCACAATTATATATGGGCGACAGAGGATAAAAATACGTCAGAACGCAGCAAACGAATTATTTCGAAAACATATTAAGGGAGTTCGAGTGTCAGAAATTTTGTAATTAGAATTAAAACTCTGACCTTTTGTTTTGAAGAACTTTGCTAATAGAACATGAGCAAAAATTTTTGAAATTCTTAGACGTCAACATTTTGGCGGGAAACAGTTCTCTCTAGAGTTTCCTTCAATTTCCATAAGATGTTTATATGCCTTAAAATATATGAAAATATAATTGAAAGTTGATAAAATTTTGCATATTGTCTATTTTATGCATGTTAAATTGACCTATGACCAAGAAAATATGATCCATGTGCAAAAAAATTAACCCTGAGTGAGTTGATAAAACCAAAGGCTATCGAATGCTTCTGAAATCTGACACTCATACTCCCTTAAAATACAAAACAAACATATATGGTTATAAAGACTTAGAACATTAACTGAGAAAGTAACAGCCTAGTTAAATCAACAGACTACAATGTAAAACCAAGAGATTTTGTCATATCTGGACTTCCTCAATATCCTTTCAGTGTCCAATTAATACAGTATAGTGTTTCGAGTCGTCTGTAAAATGAATCCTCGTGCGAGAGATGTATGCTTTTTATATATTTCATTTATTGTGTACTTGTTCTGCAGAGAATATCTAATATGGGTGTACTATCATACTTTCAAGACGTAAAAACACTTCTCCAATTTATTTTATGTTTGTTGACGATCCCGCATTTATGAGTGCGAAGCATAGATGTAGCATTGCTCGACATATAGCAATGAATTCTGCTCAAGTCGGTGATAGGGGCAGTTTTTAACTTACTATGAGGTATGTCTCTTGTTTTCATTATTGTTTTGCTAGTGCAGTTCGCTTGTAAATTGTGGCATGTGATCGTTGTTCCCGACCATTGTAGGTGTTTACTGTTATCCTGTTTTTGTAATAGTAAATCGTTGGAGGCCTCACAGTGAACTACAATAAAAGCGTTGTTCCATTGCTTGGTTTAACATGTATCTGAAGAGACTTTGTCCCATTTGCATTTACTCCATACCTTCCCCTGTTTATTTCAAATTCTTATATGACGCTCTTGTTTTGCTTTGGAAACAAAGCTATGCTCTAATCCCAACAATATTTCTTAACACATTCGTATATTATATTTTACAAAAAGACATTTGTAATGTATAATTTCACATTTTATTCACTCAATATTATCATCAAAATCCTTTTTTTAATTACTGAACCCCACATATTGCCATTATACACGCACACCATCTGAAAACATAGTATTCGAATGACTCTCTTCTTTTGCTTTGTAAACAAAGCTGTGGCTCTAGGCTCAATATGCACGTATGCACGCATTTTATAATAATTTTGTAATAACAAATAATCTTTTATGTACACCTTGCATATTTCATTTTGTGCATATTTTGTGCAAAATAAACTTTAAACCAATGAATCACACAAAAAGCCGCATCAAATAATGATAATAATAGAAATTTACAACAGTTACTATATTTTAGACTCGGCACTGAAATTGACATAACCATAACCTAGCAACGAGTGTTTACTTGTTATGCTACATATCATGCTCTACAATTTAAATATAAAATTCTTAATTGTTAACATTAATAGAATTATATTTCTGAGTTTTATTGCTTTTCGGTTTTTTTTTTTTTTGTTTTGTTTCAAATATAACTTAACTACTAAGTAAGCAGTCGTATGAATCAGAAATGCAATCAGCTCTCACTTATACCCGCTTCGATTTTAAAATATCTGTATTTTATATTTTTATAACATATTATTTGTATTAATTCATAATCTCATTTGCACTTGTATTAAATAAAAATACGAATATAGATATCTTTATGTCATTTTATGTGTTTTTGCATGCATTTTTCCGACATATTTTATTTCTAGTCTCAAACCCTATATTGCCCTATAAGAGCCGCTTCGAATGTTAAAAACGCTTGTTAAATATATTAGAATCGAAATAGATTATTGCAATTGGGCTCTATGCAAATTAGAACATGTCAGACCTTATATTTGTCTTCATTTTATACCTCGCTGTCTCTCAGTATAAAATATTGACAAATATAAGGTCTGACCATGCTCTAATTCGCATAGAGCCCGCTTGCAATAATCCATTTCTTAATTATGGCAGTTTATTTTTTTATGATTTCAATATGTTATTCTACGGTGGTACATTTAGGAATGTACCACCGTATTATTCTTATAGTGCCCACTTCTCACGATTTTATCGGACCATAATAGGGGCAGTCTTGAACTCAAATTGTTTGCTATGAGCCGAACTCATTAATTGTTGAAGGCCGCATTGTGACTTCAATGCAAAGACCATGCGTTGTTCCATTGCTTGGTTTTAGAAAGTATTTATAGACACTTTGTCTAATGTCCATTTACTCCATATCCTTTCATTGTTTATTTAATATTGGAGTTTTTCTATGCTCTCTATCAAATTTAGTTATGTTGTACCTGTTCTTGAAAGAATTTCTCATATGGATTCACTATCATACTTTAAATTTTGGCATTTTTTTTCCATTTAAAAATGTCATTCTCACCACCTGTTAATAGTTCCAACATATCAAGCCAATTTTTCCTGTAGTTAACTCCATGTACTCATGTGGTACCTGTGGTTGTGTTCGTTTTTTTTGTCGGGCAACGGATGAAAGCGATTGTGGAAACACTTTGCCAGTTGAATTACACTCGGACCAGTGATAGGGGCCTACTTAACTTAGTAAGGTATGGATAGAGCTCATTGTTGAAGGGCTAATGGCGGCTTTAAATTGAAAAACAAGAGGAAAAACGTTATTCCATTGCTCCTAGAGACTTTCGCTCATGTGAATTTACTCCGTCTTCTTTCATTGTTTATTTGGTAAAACGAGTTTTAATCAACCATTTGACTCGACGATATATGTGAAATGACCAAAAGACTATTTAGAGTCGATAGGGCGAGTCTAATTCAGCCATATTTGTTACAATTACTAAATAACCCACCAGAGTCGGTACTGTGACGGTGCATTGGATTGTTGTTCTTCCAGTTATTAGTTTTTCTGCCAAATCTTAAAATTTGTTGAATTACAAATGGAATCAATTACATTCAAACAATATCAATGCTACAGAAGAACAAAGCAAATGTCAATATTCAAACAAGTGACACATGTAGGATAGAACACTTTACTTTTGGATCATAATAGAATATATGTAGATACATTGTATAAATGCTTATTCTGACCCTTATATTTTACAATGAAATGTCTTTGTTTTATTTTTCATTTTTTGCGTTTTTCATGTTTTAGTATCTAAACCTCATTATTTAATTTTTTGTCATTTCTTTTTCTTCAGAGCTTCAGTGCATTTCCGGCATCTATGCCGTAAAAAGATGTAGGTAGCGTTGTTCGAGATCTGCCACTGAAATCCACCGAAAAACGTTGATAAGAGCAGTCTTGAACTTACTATGAGATATTAGCAAAGCTTACTATTGAAAGCCTAATGCTGACATTAAGATGAAGAACAACAATAAAAGCGTCGCTCCATTGTAGGTTTAGTATACATTTATCGAGACTTTTTCTTATTTGTTTTTACTGCATATCAGTAGTATATATGTGGTTTTCAATTATCACATGTCGAGGACCAAGAGGACCAGGCGGAAGTATGATGTCATTGTCACGTGACCGGAAGTATCACGTCATCCGGAAGTCACGTGACCGGAAGCATGACGTCACCAGAAGCCACGTGCCCGGAAGTATGACGTCACCGGAGGTGACGTCAACCGGAAGTATGACGTCAACGGAAGTGACGATGTCCAAAACGGACCAATGAGAGCGTTTCCCTTCAGATTTGAAATTCAAATATTCAAAATGGACCAATGGGAGGGTTGTGCGCCCGATTTCAAATCGTATCAAGTTTGAACGGACCAATTGGAGCCTTTCCCTCATGTTTGAAATAGTCACGAGTTTGAGCGGACCAATGAGAGTCTTCGTTTCATAACAGACACAGGTAAATTTGAAATTGGAAAGCGTCATTTCAACAGCGGTTTTCAAAGCGATCAAACGTGTTTTGTATTGTGCACATAGCGTATAACTCGGGATTTCATCTAGTATTTGAAGGGACTTCGGTATTATTTGAAGGTAAGACGTTTTTCTTGTAACTAGTATTCCCTATGGATAAATGTACTCGAGATGAAACACCAAAATATAAAATTACTCAAATAAAATTTTTTATGTTGTAGGACATGAATTTTGTGAATGGTGATCTGTTAACTATGGAAGATGTGGATGTTATTGTACATCAAGTTAATTGTGTCTGCGTCAAACCTCACGGGTTGTCAAAAATTATCGCTCACAAATATCCATGGGCAGACATTTATTCATACCGCCGAGCCGTGGGAAACAGAAATCTTGCGGTGCCAGCAGACAGGGGAGTACCCGGCACCTTAAGCTTGTTCCGTTCCCTGGTAAAAAGTCAACCGGATGTAGTTTGCTTTCTCGGTCAATGGGATTACGGAACTCCGTTTCGTCCGTTTCGAAGTCATAGACGCATACCCCCTAACGAAGACACCAAAGAAAATAGAATAATGTGGTTTCGACAATGTCTAGAACAATTTCGTACATTAAACATTCAGACCGTGGCCATGACATATCGCATCGGCTGTGGACTTGCAGGTGGAGATTGGAGTAAATATGTAGAATGCATTCGTGACTTTGTACTGTCTAGCGACATCCGTGTTAAAATAGTGGTTAAGAATATGTAATTTGTATGTTTTCAGATGCAACAAGAACACACTTTGTCAAAAAAATTACGCCCTGTTGGTGAACGAGATTCCCGTAGACGACCTTTTGGAAGACTTACAGCACGTCTTGTCCGTCAGACAGAGCGTATTCGTGTCTCAACAGTCGACGAGAAAAGGCAGAGCAAGGGTCCTATTAGAACTCCTGCCCGAGAAGGGACAGAAAGGAATGCAAGCTTTGTGTCACGCGTTATTGATCCGGGGTAGGAACGACCTAGTCTCCGTAATGTCAGACCCGGACAAGGAAGACATGGATGTATGTTTTCCAGAACAATCCCGTTCCGATTTAGGGGATGGCAGATATTTAATCGTAGATCCGAAAGGTGTCGCTCTAAAGAAAGACACGATGAACGTTTATTTCCCCGCGAAAAGATGGAAACTTCTGGAATACATCATGGACGATCTAGACGAGGTCGTACACTTCATGTCACACAACAGATACGCCTCGATCCACAAACATTTAGGAGGCAACCTGTTCGTGAGTGCCGAGAGTCCGGAAGAGACGATTCACTTCCGTTATTATTGGTTTTCTCCCATGGCCGACAGAATACAACCCACACCTCAAGCGGTATCGTTGAGCTTTGATCAAAACGAAAAACTCAAAGACGTGAATTCAGTCATTTCCACTCTGATTCCGAACAGTGACACAAGCAGATGTGTTTTGATCTTGTGTGGCCATTTTATCACGATCTTGACAGGCTTAATACAATTTTGTTAAGACATTGTAAGATTTTAAGTTGGTTTTCAAGATAATTGACACACTCGTTTTGTTAATTTGAATATTTTTATGACTATTGTGAGTTTTATTTCACATGTTTTAAACATTTTGTACGTATTTTTAATTATATTTTCATTATGTTTCACTTTTATCACATTTGTTTTCTAAATTTTCGCGTTTTCATGAGTATATTTTATGCTGTTTTATAATATTTGTTAAGATTATGTATGAATTTTGTTTTACTTTGTGTTTTTGCATTAATTTTTCTAGCTGTATTGTTAATTTTTGTAACAATTTCCGTTTTAGTTCTGTTTTTGGTTTAACTATGTGCGTTTTTCTAGGTAGTTCCAGGTTTTTAGGGCGGTGAGACTTATTTTTCTTCTGTGCGGCGGTGAAATTGACTTTCTTAGCGTTTAATTTTCGGGAATTTCTGGATTTTTTTGTTGACATTTTTAGTTTCGTGCGGCGGATAAGCGGCCGGTGTTGCTGCTGCTGCTGCAGCTGCTGCTGGACAGTGTGGGAATATTGCTGCTGCTGCTGCTGCTGCTGCTGCTGCTGGGTGGTGTAAGAATATTGTTACTGCTGCTGTTTTAGGGTTTTTGAATTGTAACTTTTCCTGAAGTAGTGACTGGTGTTATATTGAAAATGGTTTAATCAAACTTGTGATATGAATTGAGGACAAATTATAATAACAAAGTCATTATCAATTTCATAATTTTTTGCTCCGTCGTGATACAGGCTTGGGCCGGAGATCCATGTGTAGTCTTTACATTGTATCTGGGGTTAAAGTCCATTCAGTTGGATGTTGATTTCTTCTGCATCTTCTTGGTTCGGGATTTGTATTGTTTAAATGAAGCTGTTCACTTTTTCGTTGGGTTCTATCTTCAATGTGATGGTAAAACCCTTCATAATGTTCGGTTGGGATGGAGCATCTTCTCTAGTTTGATGTTTGGTACGTCGATGACGTAATAACACAACCTTTCTACTGCATATTTGTTCACATTTTTCACAACGAAATGTGTTGGGCTTGATTCTATGTTTATTCATGTGTCGTTGGAGATTATCTCGTCGACTAAACGCTTTTTGACATATTCTGCAACTTCGTTTCAGTGGTTGACTTCTCTCAGTTATACAATAAGGGTCAGTTCTGGACACCTTATTGAGTCTTGCTGTTGTCATTGCGCCATCTCGTCTCAATGGCTGACTTTTTCTATTAGTCATACAATAAGGGGTAGTTCTGGACATCTTGTAGTCTTGCTTTTTTCATTGAGTGCCTCTGTTTAAATCCTGGACGTTGAATTTTCGTTACGTATCACTGTATAGGTAAAACCTCGCTTCATTTTACGTCTGCTCATTTCGAAAGTTAGAAGCAGAATGGGAACTTAAGTCGTTGTGGCTTGTTATATAGGTGGTATGGATTGATTGATTGAACCCCTGTCAAAATTGGGGGACCCCCTAACAGCCATACCATGAAAGATAGAGATTGACAAATGTATTCAATGGATTTAGAATGACAAAGATACCAAGAAAACATATATCACACAACTAATTAAGTATATTTTGAAAATTTAACCAAATGACCCCCTTACAAAATTTTGGACCCACTGTTACACCCATACTATTACAGATACAAATGTGACTATTCGATTAAGATGCATAAAGTTACCCCGAAAACATATATAACATTGCTATAGTACTTGACTTAGGAAAATTTGTATTTTGGGCCATTCCCGAAATTTTGGACCCCTCGTAACACCCCAAATAAAAGATATAGGATTTAACACATGTCATTATATAGAGATTTGTAAATCTCTATCTTTTATGGTATGGCTGTTAGGGGTCCCCCAATTTTGATAGGGGTTCAATCAATCAATCCAAACTACCTATATAACAAGCCACAACGACTTAAGTGCCCATTCTGCTTCTAACCTTCGAATTGATTAGACGTAAAACGAAGCGAGGTTTTACCTATACAGTGATACGTAACGAAAATTCAATGTCCAGGAATTAAACAGAGGCACTCAATGAAAACAGCAAGACTCTACAAGATGTCCAGGACTACCACTTATTGTATGACTAATAGAAAAAGTCAACCGCTGAGACCAGATTGCGCAATGACAACAGCAAGACTCAATAAAGTGTCCAGAACTGCCCCTTATTGTATGACTGAGAGAAGAAGTCAACCACTGAGTCGAAATTGGGGAATACGTCACAAAACGTTTAGTCGACGAGATAATCTCCAACGACACATGAATAAACATAGAATCAAGCCCAACACGTTTCGTTGTGAAGAATGTGGACACATATGCAGTAGAAAGGATGTGTTATTACGTCACCGACGTACCAAACATCAAAGCAGAGAAGACGCTTCAGCCCAACCGAACAGCATGAATGGTTTTACCATCACATTGAAGATAGAACCCAACGAACAAGTGAACAGCTCCACTGAAACAATACAAATCCCGAACCAAGAAGATGCAGAAGAAATCAACATCCAACTGAAAGGACTTTAACTCAAGATACAATGCAAAGACTGCACATGGATCTCCGACCTGTGCCTTTCTCATGACGGAGAAAATAAATTATGAAATTGATAATGACTTTGATATTAGAATTTGTCCTCGATTCATATCACAAGTGTGATTAAAACATTCCCAATATAACACCAGTCACTACTTCATGAAAATTAACAATTCCAAAACTCAAAAACAGCAGCAGCAGCAATATTCTTACACTGTCCAGCAGCAGCAGCAAAGGCCGCTTATCCACCGCACGAAACTAAAAATGTCAAGACAAAAATCCAGAAATTCTCGAAAATTAAACGCTAAGAAAGTCAATTTCACCGCCGCACAGAAGAAAAACAGGTCTCATCGCCGCAAAAACCTGGAACTACCTAGAAAAACGCACATAATTAAACCAAAAACAGAACTAAAACGGAAATTTTTACAAAAATTAACAAAACAACTAGAAAAATTAATGCAAAATCACAAAGTAAAACAGCATAAAATATACTCATGAAAACGCGAAAATTTAGAAAACAAATGATTGATTGATTGAATATTGTTTAACGTCTACTCAGCAATATTTCAGCTATATCAAGACGAGAACAAGTTTGTTGATAAATAATCACTTTGGGATATGGAAAGGGCCATGGGACGGGAAATTCTGACTGCCACTGGAAAAGTAGGGTGAAATCGTCAAGGGCGGGGAATTTAGCCTTGTAGCCGATCACCTACGGACCACCCCAAAAAGAGCTTGCTACAAGGGTTCTTTAACGTACAGGAAGCGTGGCATTTCTCCCAACACGTGGACCTGAGTTTACATCCCATCCGAAAGATGGGTTGTGTATTTATTAATCCCGCACAACCACGGAATGGGTCCTATTTCTATATCCCGGGACCCTCGGGGTCAGCCTCCGTTTAGGAGGGGTCACACCCCGCAAGCCGGAGATACTGGGTCCTATTTCTATATCCCGGGGTTCCCTCGGGGTCCTCTGTTAGGATGGCTCCTACTCCAAGCTCAGAGGATGCTGCGGGCCTATTCTTCAGCCGGGACCGCGCACGGCGGAGAAAACAAATGTGATAAAAGTGAAACATAATGAAAATATAATAAAAAATACGTACAAAATGTTTAAAACATGTGAAATAAAACTCAAATAGTCATAAAAATATTCAAATCAACAAAACGAGTGTGTTAAATTTAAACAAAAATAAAAATTAAACCGAAACATTTGATAAAATGTGTACCAATCAGTTATAAAATTGCTTACAAACACGAATATAAACAAAACGCATGTGATAAAATTTGAAAAATTGCAAAACAAAATACAAATTAACATAAAATTGTTAAACTAAAATGAAAATAAACGAAACATGTGGGAGATTGTGTAAGTTGAATTCAAAATGAGCGACAAATGCGTCAATTGTGTTGGACATTGTTGAAAATTTATGAACATCGTTAGAAAATCAATACATCTAACACATAATAAAACCTTATTAATAATTTAATTCATAAAATATGCGAAGCATAAAGTAATCAAAACACTCCTATTATATCGCGTCAGTATGATTCAATATAATCATCGATCCGTATACCTGGAAAATCGATCGATTGCATCATCTTCTGGAATATTCGATCTATTTAAAGAAACAACATAAAAATAGAGAAATGAACCGACCAATCAAATTGCAGGGAATTCCACCAAGCAGACGCCGACTTTGTGAAAAATCAAGCCGATCAGAACACAGAATAATCGACCAATCAGAAAGCCCGTAACAAAAAATAACCAACCAATCGGAACTATCGTTACAACGCGTCTACCTGTATAAAATCAGACGAATCGAGCAACTCTCTCGTTCTGCAACTAACAGCCGAATTGAACAGACGTTCCCAGCAAAGATAAACAGAACAAAGGTAAGTGAACTAAATTTAAATGACATTGAAGTCTGATAGAAATTTTGAAATCAAAGTTTAATTGAAACAAAATGGGTGATCAATAATACAGAATTAAATAAGTAATAAATAATACATAATTAAAAAGTAATGTGTGCTTTCTTTTTACAGATGTATTCATGTGGATATTGTCAACAGTCCTTTGACAGCAGAAGAGAATTGTTAAGCCACTACCAAATATTTAGAGACCACATGACATTTGCCTGTGACTAATGCCCGAAATGATTTACAAGGAAAGCAAACTTAAGAAGCAAATAAGAAGAACCACGACAAACCCCGATACCAATGCATGGAATGCTACCTCACTTTCAATCGACCAACTGCATTAGAGCATCAAACTCGGGAAAATATCAAGTCTCAAAAACCAGAAGACATGTTCGAGTTGAAAATAAAAGGTCGAAAAAGTGCACCAAGATTTAAAAGAACGGCTACCCTGTATCAAATTCAGTTTAAGGAGATCAACGTTAAGAGCCTCCAGCAAGTGCTACAAACGTTGCACGAGATATTCAGCGCCATCCTCAAGAAAGTAACCGCTTTTACAAAGCCAGATGATTTAGTGCAGATTTCACTACAAGCACCCGATCTGGACTTTCCAATTGCCATGCCTTTTATGAAAGTGGACCAACTGTGCAGTAATTTATTATTGGACGAGGTGAAACGAGTTATTCAATCGAATGAAGAATTGACCTTAGCCGAAGGTGTCGAAATGGAAGTCACACACATCAGCATGCCAGTGGGTAGCGGACGAAAGAAAACCGACTATATTGATATAAAAAGATTCTATTCAAGTAAAACTTCCATCATCCAGAAAAGAAACAAAAACGAACTGTGTTGTGCCAGAGCTAAGGCTAAAATTGATGGACACGATAAATGGGACACTATAAGACAGGGCCGGCGCATTCAGGAAGAGTTGGCAGTAGAGTTACATGCTAAAGCAGGAGTACCTATACAACAATGTGGTATCGAAGAGATCAAACGATTCCAAGCAGTTCTACCGGAGTATCAAATTCACATCGTATCCATAGAGCACTTCCACACTGTTATATACAAAGGACCCGAAGCCGAAAAGGGGATATACCTGTTTTACCACGAGAACCATTACGATGTCATTACCAGAATGCTAGGTTTCCTGTCACGTGTCTATTACTGTAGAAAATGTAATAAAGGATACGACCATAAAGAGCAGCACTCATGCAATAACGTGTGCAATTATTGTCGTAAACTTCACGACCAAATCGAAGATGACGAGTGGATACTTTTTACCGATTGTGGACGGTTATTTAAAAGGATCAACATATTTCGATCTTCACCAACAGATGACGTCGGCGGGAAACTCTACCTGCACTACCTACTGAAAATGCTCAACCTGTGCACAAACCGTTAACAAAAAATATGGAGATCATATATGTGGAAATGTCTACTGTAAAATATGTTAAGATTACTATCCATCGGAACATCAGCGCTACATGCTACCCTATAAAACCAAAGACGGACAAAAGAAACAAACTTATATTTTCTTCAATTTCGAATGTACCCAGGACGACATTGTCTAGTGCGATAAAAGATACAATCCAAACGAAACCAGTAAATGTTCAAACTGTAAAAATTTCAAATGTGGCTCCTACGAACACCAGCCGAATCTGTGTATGGTACACAAAGTCTGTTTGAAGTGTATGAATAACAGAATCGATGAACACACGTTCTGTGCAGAATGTTGGAAAAACGAACTAGTATTTACAGGACCTGAAACTACCAACCACTTCTGCCAATGGTTATTCTCGGGGAAAAAACAACGGAGCTACCGTCTTGTGCCACAACTTTAAAGGATACGACAGTTATCCTATCTTAAACTACTTGTATACCGAAGGAATATTACCAGATGTGATTTCGAATGGAACTAAGAATATGTCCGTCACCGTACCTGACTGCAAAATCAGAATGATTGACTCAATGAACTTTTTACCGATGGCATTATCCAAAGTACCAAAAATGTTTGGCTTGAATGAGCTCAAGAAGGGATACTTTCCTCACCTATTCAACACTAAAGAAAATCAATCCGTGATACTCAACCGCCTACCAGATGTCAAGTATTACCAACCAGAAAGAATGAAGCTGGAGGAGAGAAGCGCCTTCTTCGAATGGTACAACGCACACTGGAGTTCCATGTTCGACTTACACCAAGAATTGTTGAGTTATTGCCGTTCCGATCTGGACATACTGAGAAAAGCCTGTCTCAAGTTCCGGGAATTAATCATGGAGATGACATCCACCGACGGACACGGAGGAATCGATCCATTCCAACAATGCATTAAGATAGCATCGGCTTGTAACTTGGTGTTTCGCACTGTTTTTAAAACCGGACACTATAGGCATCATACCCGCTCTCGGCTAGCGACCTCATGAAAAACACTCCATTAAAGCAATGAAATGGCTACAACATCTATCTGAAGTGCGCGGTATTCGGATACAGCACGCTCGTAATGGCGGTGAGATGAAAATTGGTGCATACAAGTTGTTATAGTGCCTCGACCGTCAATCCCGTAAACAATATGACATGCCTCGACCGTCAATCCCGTAAACAATATGACAATGTGTGAATTACACCAGCGTACACTGGATAAGAAAAAATACCTAGAAGACCAAGGCTATACCTACGTCGGTGTATGGGAGTGCGATTTCAATAGAGAAATACAGAGTGATCCTCACTTACAAAGTTTCGTAAACTCACTCGAATATGTTTACCCATTAGAACCCAGAGATGCCTTTTACGGATGACGTACAGAAGCATTCACAATGTACAAAGAAGCTTCTGACGGTGAAAACATTGATTACTACGACGTTTCTTCACTGTACCCCTACATCAACAAGACCAGCAAGATACCCGTGGGACACCCAACCATCATCACAGAGAATTTCAAAGATATACAGCAATACGAAGGACTCGTCAAATGCAAAGTACTTCCACCGAGAGGACTCTACATCCCAGTACTCCCTGCAAAAATAAGCAGCAAACTATTGTTCACGTTATGTAAAGCCTGTGCCGAAACCAGTCAACAAACGCCGTGTGAACACATAGACGAGGAAAGGGCTTTGACCGGAACCGGGGTCACCGATGAACTAAAGAAAGCGTTGGAGAAAGGATATCAGATAGACAGAATCTATGAAGTCTGGCACTTTGACACGGAACAATTCGATCAAACGACTAAGACAGGAGGACTCTGTACCGAATACGTCAACACCTTCCTGAAAATGAAGCAGGAAGCCAGCGGATGGCCAGAATGGTGTAAAACAGAAGAAGACAAACAGACCTATATCAGAGATTACGACAGAAAAGGGATATTACTAGACTACGATAAAATAAAAAAGAACCCGGGGTTACGAGCTTTAGCCAAATTGATGTTAAACAGCTTCTGGGGAAAATTTGGTCAAAGATCCAATATGCCACAAATAAAAAACTATTCTGAACCAAGCGACTATGTCGATTTGTTAACTAGTGACTCCGGACGTACCAACGTGGTCATTGCTGCATACACTACAGCCAAAGCAAGACTAAAGCTGTACAGTTATTTGGAGAACCTGGACAATCTACGGAGATACATATTCCATTGTATTTACTTCCCAACATACAGAGTGGAAGCCACAATTAGGAGACTACTTAGGAGAACTAACAGATGAGAAAGTTGGAAATAGAATTACAGAATTTGTAACCGGTGGACATAAGAACTATGCCTACAGATTAGCAGCACCGAACAACGATGGAACCGAAACTGCATGTAAAGTGAAGGGAATATCACTGAACTACAAGAATGCCCTGATCATCAACTTCGATATGACTAAAGACATGGTGATAAACAACAGAAACGATGTGAGAACCATGACCGATAATTTCCGGATCATACGAGACAATATGAAGCTCCTGTCCTTATATCAAGATAAAGACTATAGAATCGTATTTAACAAAAGAGTGACCATGGACGATTATAGCATGGGGTCGTATGGGTTTTAAATTGTACAGGCATCATGTGGATGGCTGACCCATGCTTGCTTCATGACGGGGAAAACAAATATGTATATATCTGTAAATTAGTTATTTTACAAAAGGAAATGGAGTAAATGAACATGAGACCATAACACATATGTCAGCTCCAACTGCAATAATTTTAATGAGATATGGCCATTTCGGAAATTATGGCCATTTCGGAAAGTAATTCCTCATCAGTAGCACTAGAACCCAAGCAAAGGAAATCCATAATTTCAAAAAAATGTTTAAAATGCATAAAACCAAACAAAGTCCGAATAACTAGTAATATCAAATATAGCTAAGGACAAAACTACGATGGGGGAGTTCGTCCTAAGGTTTTAGAATTTACATAAATTTAGATAATAGTAATTGAACAAAGTGTACACATGAGATATTATCTCACGTACAAGTACACCATATCTAAGAAAAATAAAGAGTATACATCTCTACCACGGGGAATTGTTTTACCAACTCCACACTGCAATAAAAGACAAACTCCTATATTAAATATTTTACGAAAGGATATGGAGTAAATGAACATGAGACCATAACACATATGTCAACTCCAACTGCAATAATTTTAATGAGATATGGCCATTTCGGAAATTAATTCCTCATCAGTAGCACTAGAACCCAAGCAAAGGAAATCCATAATTTCAAAAAATGTTTAAAATGCATAAAACCAAACAAAATCCGAATAACTAGTAATATCAAATATAGCTAAGGACAAAACTACGATGGAGGAGTCCATCCTAAGGTTTTAGAATTTACATAAATTTAGATAATAGTAATTGAACAAAGTGTACACATGAGATATTATCTCACGTACAAGTACACCATATCTAAGAAAAATAAAGAGTATACATCTCTACCACGGGGAATTGTTTTACCAACTCCACACTGCAATAAAAGACAAACTCCTATATTAAATATTTTACGAAAGGATATGGAGTAAATGAACATGAGACCATAACACATATGTCAACTCCAACTGCAATAATTTTAATGAGATATGGCCATTTCGGAAATTAATTCCTCATCAGTAGCACTAGAACCCAAGCAAAGGAAATCCATAATTTCAAAAAATGTTTAAAATGCATAAAACCAAACAAAATCCGAATAACTAGTAATATCAAATATAGCTAAGGACAAAACTACGATGGGGGAGTCCATCCTAAGGTTTTAGAATTTACATAAATTTAGATAATAGTAATTGAACAAAGTGTACACATGAGATATTATCTCATGTACAAGTACAGTATATCTAAGAAAATAAAGAGTATACATCTCTACCACGGGGAATTGTTTTACCAACTCCACACTGCAATAAAAGACAAACTCCTGTATTAAATATTTTACGAAAAGATATGGAGTAAATGAACATGAGACCATAACACATATGTCAACTCCAACTGCAATAATTTTAATGAGATACGGCCATTTCGGAAATTAATTCCTCATCAGTAGCACTAGAACCCAAGCAAAGGAAATCCATTATTTCAAAAAAATGTTTAAAATGCATAAAACCAAACAAAATCCGAATAACTAGTAATATCAAATATAGCTAAGGACAAAACTACGATGGGGGAGTCCATCCTAAGGTTTTAGAATTTACATAAATTTAGATAATAGTAATTGAACAAAATGTACACATGAGATATTATCTCATGTACAAGTACACCATATCTAAGAAAAATAAAGAGTATACATCTCTACCACGGGGAATTGTTTTACCAACTCCACACTGTAATAAAAGACAAACTCCTGTATTAAATATTTTACGAAAGGATATGGAGTAAATGAACATGAGACCATAACACATATGTCAACTCCAACTGCAATAATTTTAATGAGATATGGCCATTTCGGAAATTATGGCCATTTCGGAAATTAATTCCTCATCAGTAGCACTAGAACCCAAGCAAAGGAAATCCATAATTTTAAAAAATGTTTAAAATGCATAAAACCAAACAAAACCCGAATACCTAGTAATATCAAATATAGCTAAGGACAAAACTACGATCGGGGAGTTCATCCTAAGGTTTTAGAATTTACATAAATTTAGATAATAGTAGTTGAAAAAGTGTACACATGAGATATTATCTCATGTAGAAGTACACCATATCTAAGAAAAATAAAGAGTATACATCTCTACCACGGGGAATTGTTTTAGCAACTCCACACTGTAATAAAAGACAAACTCCTGTATCAAATATTTTACGAAAGGATATGGAGTAAATGAACATGAGACCATAACACATATGTCAACTCCAACTGCAATAATTTTAATGAGATATGGCCATTTCGGAAATTAATTCCTCATCAGTAGCACTGGAACCCAAGCAAAGGAAATCCATAATTTCAAAAAATGTTTAAAATGCATAAAACGAAACAAAATCCGAATAACTAGTAATATCAAATATAGCTAAGTGTCTTATTTGTTGCCTAATAGAATTTAAGGCATACAGATACAGAAAACAATCAAGGAAAAAAACGATAAAAATATAGAACGGGATAAAACAATGAAGACGAAGAGAGGTAAACAAATGCAATAAAGACAAAGGAAAAACACGGAATCCAGATTACACAAAACACAGTGAGAAAACAGAGATCGGTTGGGATAACAAAAGAGTTAAAGGGCTAAAAAGATGGGACAAATCGATATAAAAGGTTAAGGTACTCGACAAAGAACAATTAAAGAATCAAAAATTTGGGATAGAGTATTAACTCCGATACACAAGAGTTAATCAAACAGCACAAAAGGAGGCATATTAACAGGATAAAACAATTAGAGGCTAGGGTCCTGGGATGCCCCACCCCAAGCGTCCCACCACTCTAACACAATTTCGATACGCTCACGGTGCTCTACGTTCTTGACGCTTGGACGTAGGGTTACGGTTATGTCAATGTAAGAGGCTTAACAACATTGAATGGGATACCAACAGCATAAGGAAATGGAGAGTTAATTAGTCACGGTTGAGTGCACAACAAACTAATGAAAAAATTAACATTGACCCTATGGGAAGAAAGTGTTCTAGGGTGACGTGATACACTACTCAAAGGCGATGATTTTGACTTTCCAATTATGAGCTTTTCCTTTCTAATCTACAAGATACCTTCCACCCCAGCAGATGGAGTGTGCATATCACAGCTGATTTGTTACTGTAGAGCATGTTGTTTATACACTGACTTTGTGGAAAGAGCAAAATTACTGTCCCAAAAACTGCTTAATCAGAGATATGTTCGGCCTTTGTTAAATTTATGTCTTCAGACATTCTATGGCTGTCACCACGACATCATGGACAGATATGAAATGTCGGTTGTTCAAATGAGAACAAACATTTTCATCAATACTCACGTCGTGTCGGATTTGATACTACTGATATTGACTTAACCCTAGATTGATCCGCCACTGACAGTGCTCAGAGCAAGACAAACTTATCCTTGGTACATGTTGTCTCTCTGTTTTTTGGAATTCATATTGTTAGTTTTTTAAGTTTTTAGTGTTGTATTTGTGGTATTCGTGTGTTTTGTTGGTGTGAAATGTCTTTTAGTCTTCCGTCTTCGGGTGTTCTCCGAATATTTATGGATTGTGATTTGTACCTTCGATATTTTTATTGGTGTTGTTTTGTGAGATTAAAACCGAGATTTGTAAATCTTTTAGAGGACAACATGGACAAATAGCCCCCCCCCCCCAAAAAAAAAAAAAATCTAAATGAAAAGCCAAAATCAGCCAAGGACAGAGATATGTAGCAGGGAGATACTCATTAGTTTTCAGCAAAAAGTTTCCAAAGTCGATACTGAAAAATAGGCTGGTAAAACCTCGGGGACTAACAGTTCTTAAGTAAAGGCATCGGCTCGGTGATAATAAATAACAATGGGCTGGAATAGCCCCCGTGCAACCCCAACATCCCAAGCCCACCTAATTTTGTAAGTCTGTTTAAATCCCCATTTCAACATTAAATATTAAGACGACCATAACTTGCACACACTGTTGGAACTTCCCAGTTACGATGCATCAAATGTTTGCTTATGTATGAGCTTTACAAAAAACCCTAATTTTTACAATTTCTATGTCCAATACGTCCCACAGTGACATAAAACGTATCCGGACCCTTGTGAAATAGTGGGGGAAAATTTGATATTTTCATTGAAATTGCGTAAGTTTGATGGTCTATAGAACCAAAAGTGCATCTCAATTCGAATTCCAAAAATGTTTTTAGTTTTTCAATCTTTTCAATCTGTTTTCTTGAATAAAAAAACAAGTTTACATGAAGTTAACATATTTTTGATGAGTAAAGTTTTCAATTTCCATATAGACCAATGGATCTTTGAATATTTTCGTTTTTCTTTTGCCTAATTTTTTTTAAGGAAACAAATATCATTTAAAGTAGGTATCAAATGAAAGCTTTTCATATTCATTTACAACTATTACAAATAATGGCCATTTTGAGGTAATATAAACACAATACATCAATAAAACTTACCCCTATCCCAACAAATTTTACTCTAAAAACCAGAACACGCACAATGTGTATTGTTTATCACAATGTTGCATGAATTGTATAATGATTTCGTATTTTAGCAACCATTCGTTGACTTGAACTCAATATTTTACCCGAAATTAATGAAAGAAGGGATTTTTCATCATTTCAGATTTGTCTCGAGTTCACTGCTAAATCGATATATTTGCCAAATCTGGAGGATATATCTGCACATATGCCAATTAATTGTTCTAAGCGATACATAAGCTGTCTTAAAATACTGTTAAGGAAACAAGTAGTGTTTAATTTGACTGTGAGTACCGAAAATCTTACACCTACCCCCAACAAACTTTCACAAAAATTGTTAATTTTTTGTCCATGTTTGCATAAATATAACTAGAACACGCAAGATGTGTCTTCTATATGATGACAAGGTTGCATGCATGGGCATTATGATTTGGTATTTTAACAGACATTTGTTGACTAAAATACCATATGCTCAAAATTGATGAAAAAGGTGAATTTCTAACATTTCAGATTTGTCCAAACTTCACTGTTAAATCGTAATATATGTCAAATCTATAGAATATATCTGCAGATATGCCAATTAATTCTAATCGATACATTAGTTGTCTTAAAACATTGTTTAGAAAAACAATGAGTGTATAATGTGACTCTAGATACTGAAAAACTTACCCTTACCCTAACAAATGTTCTCTACAATTGTCAATTTTTTTGTCTATGTTTGGATAAAAATAACCAAGACACGCAAAATCTGCGCTGCATATTTTAATGTCACATGAATTTTATCATCATTAGGTATTTTCAATCCCACTTGTTAGCCTAATCTCAATATTTTGTCCAAAATTGATGAAAAATGGGAATTTTCAGCATTTCATATTTGCCCAAAATTAACTTTTAAATCTTTATATGTGGTAAACCTGGAGGATTTATCTGCAGATATGCCAGTTTATTGTTCTAACCGATACATAAGTTATCTTAAAACATTGATTAGAAAAACAAAGAGTGTTCAATTGTGACTCTAAACATTGAAAATCTTACCCCTACCCTAACAAAATTAAAACTTAAAAATCCCCAAAATATGTCTGTCTTTACATATATATGTACAAAACATACTTATGTTTTACTTTCTTAGCAAAAGATACATTTGATATATCTAAATATGTCATTTTTACGCCAAAATATGGGTAAAATTGAATATTTTGGGCGATTTACGAGAAAAAGGGGAATTTCCAGCAGATTTTATCTGCACTGAAGAGACATAAGTTGTCGAAATGCGCATATGTAGAAAAAAATCACTGAAACTTTGGTATTTAGTCATTTGGAAGACGGTGAAAAACTGATATAGAACAAAACAACGGCAGTAGAATACCGAAGGAACAAAGGAGTGGAATTTACAAAAATTGAAGTACAAAGACAGAGTCAAAACGAGGACACAGAAAACAATGACGTTAAACGCAGAAAACAATAACGTCAGGCAGACACAAAGTACAGAGAACACAACATTCAAAAACAAGGCACTCACAGTGTGAACTCCAGTGAAACTGAGAATGACATCAGGTGCTCCGGAAGGGTAAGGATGTCCTGCTCTGTTAACAGCAACCGTCACACTGTAAGTGTGTCAGTCTAGGAAAATGTCAAAATCGGTAGTGAAATCCGGGAAGACGTGAATCTAGCTGAAAATGTCCGCTTTCATTTGGGATACTGACACGTCATAACTTTCAATGATGTTATGGTGACGGCCATAGAATTTCTTGAGGGATGAAATTAACAATGGTTGAACAAATCCCTGACTAAACAGCTTTTGGAACAGTGTTTTTGCTCTGTTAAAAAAAAAATCACTGGACAAACTACACGCTCGACAGTAACGAATCAACTGTGAAATGCAAACTCCATAGGCTGGAGAGGTAGGTATATTGCTGCTACGAAATGGAAAGTTCTCAATATGGAAATTAAAATCATCACGCTTGTCGTAAAGCTTAGATTCCAAACGTCCATTTTCGTCAATATACGACAAAAGATCCAGGTACGAAGCCGAAGTAGGTGTATCAGTTGTTTCTTTAATTTCAAGCTCATTGGGACATAGATCTGATGTAGATATTCCTTAAATTTAGGATTACTAAGAGAAAGTACATCGTCTATGTAGCGGAAGCTGAAATTAAAGGACTGGGCTAAATGTTTTTGTTTTCTTTGTGTAAGCCCTTGTAAAAAAATTGACCTCGTACGAGTAAAGGAAAAGATCGGCTAACAGTGGCGCACAGTTAGTTCCCAGAGGAATCCCTATAACCAATATGATCTAAATGTAAAGCCAAAATCAGCTAAGGACAGAGCTTTACATGAGGAAGATACTCCTTAGTTTTCAATAAAATTTACAATTTAGATATTGTAAGGTTCCAAATAGAAGCGGCTTTCGGGTCAGCACCGAAGCACTGAATACTGGGCTGGTGAGTACCCTCGAGGACTAACAGTCCACTAGCAGATGCATCGACCGAGTGGGAACAAATAACTAAATAAATAATTACTGTGAATTTTGTTTCTGCATGAGGACAGAGCTTTGCATGATGGAGATACTTCTTAGTTTTCAATAAAATTTACAAAAATTTAGATATTGTTAGGTCCAAATGAAATGAGACAATCGTGACTCATACCTATTCTTGAATGCCTTTTAACTTGTAGCATCTGAAATCTTGACACAAACTTTACCCCGAGTCACGTGTGTATGAAAGGTAAGTACATGTTAATGCCACCTGATTTTATCTGGAGCTTTGCGACTGTACAAAACACATCTACTGACATATCTATTATTCCTCAAAAACTTGACTCAGATCTAGATCTCGACTCTGTCAGGACTTAAGCATAAATTACTCTTGTATGAAATATTATTTAAGGTGTCGATTTTTTTATCTGGCACTTTGAGATTATACAAGACTCATCTACAGACAAAATAAAAATCATCTAAAACTTTTAGTTCCTGAGATTTTGACTTCTATAACCTAAGTCTCTCAAGCATGAAATATACAATTCGTCACATTTCAGAAAAAATGAAGGTCAAGTCATCACTTTTCCAATTAATATAGGTCAAAGAAACCCTAATTTATATCTCGGCTTCAAAAGACGCATCCGCAGACAAAAAAATATTTCCCTTTTTGTTGTAGTACTTGAGATCTAAACTCTTATAAAACTTTAACCTATGTAACTCATGCATAAAATGAATGTCAAGGTCAGATAGGTTTTATCTTAAGCTTCGTTATTTTATAAGAATTATCCATAACAAAATACTAGTAGTAACCAATCAGCGACAAAAAATTTAATCCTCTAAGATTTGTAGTACATTGTGCGTCAAAGATCTGAACCCTTACTAACCTTTGTCACTCATGGGTGAATTTGACACCATGCATGACGCATTTAGAAACAAGTGCGAGTGGATATATAGATGATTTTGAATAAATTGAACACGAGCACATCTTAAGACCTAAAAATTAATAATAACTTCCACTATACTTTAAGATAACACGTCACTCACCTTTCAAATCCATGTTTAAGTTTGTTTCTCTGAAATGTAAAAATACTTGTTACACAATATTGATTATCTGCAGTGTATTAAACCGTACAAGCGTATGTTGCCATTCCATATTATATTTTTCTTCAAATAAATAAAATTATGTTCACAGCAACTCAGAATGAAATGTAGAAGAGGTAAGAGTTGCTTATTGAATCGACTATTACACAAAATACATGTGCGATATGAAACAAATGGAAAAAGAAAACGTTCATACCTATTTTAAGTTTGTTCGGTAATTTTGTTATTACCCCCATTGTATATTGTAAAAATTACATTTCATGAATATTCATTTGAATTCCGTCAGTTTGATAGGTGAACATCGCTCACGTGGCATATCAATGTGAAGTTGCAATCCCCATGAAACACATCTGATCATACGACCACGTGGCGGATGAATTGGTAAAAAAGAATCCCATTGTACATGATGTACTATCTTTTTAATAAATTTGTTTTTTATGATTTGGATCTAAAATGTAATTAAAAGAATTGAATGCATTATTTTGAATATGAAAGTGTTGACCGGGCGCACATTTTTAACATGAAGCGCTACCGCGCTTCATTAAAAATGTGCTTCGGTCAACACTTTTATACCCCAATGAAACTTCAAAAAATGCATTGCATTCAATTCTTAAATAGCCCAATTAAGTAGATAATGAATCATCAGAATGACAGATAATATTGTAGCAACAGCAAACGCTGGTCGAATGATTCTCTTATTATTCTGCCGAAGGAACTATGTTTCGTTCAATGATGTAAATTCTTGTATCCAAACTTTCTCAACTAATATATCAAGTTTATCTTACTTATATATATTGAATAAAGCAACCCGTTGATTTGCTTGGCTTGCAAAAACTATCTTTTCGTTGATTGGTTCCTAAACCATGTCACGAAGTAGTGACAATCCACGTATTGTTCTAACCCGAAAATATCTGCGCAATTTTTTTTCAATATTGTTTATATCATCTTTTGTTAGATTTGTTGTATTAAAGAGAAAAGGTTTTCACCACTTTTAATATTCTAATACCTTTCGTTATAAAATCTAGTTTATATCAGAAACTCGAAAGATGTTCGTTTTTTGAAATTGCAAAATTAACTGAGAAACCTAAATAGTGAAATGGAATAAAAAAGATAACAGGAAACACCTACAATGGCCGAAAAACATAGCCACATGCCAGAAAGTAAATAGGAACTGCACCTGAGTCGTAATTTCAAATTTCACCAAATATGCGTAGTAGTAAGCGCAAATTTTCATTTAACTATTCTCTGATATTAACTCTTCGACCAAAAACAGGTACATTACTTCACATATTATGCAAAATTGCAAACTTTTCTACTTAATTCACCTAATATATAATCGACCAAAACTAAAAATTAGTAATGATTTTTTTTAACAAAAAGCGCGAAAGTGTGAAATCATCAGGGCATTGTACTGTCATAATAACAACAACTGCCAAAGTGGAAATTTTTATCAAAACAATAGCATTCAAGGTGATTTTTGTGTATGAATCTAATTTACAAGACGAAAAAGTCATTTATTATTCTCTACTTATCGGTTTACCTTTATATACACTTGGTCATAAATATGAAATAAATATGAAATATTCGTTTTTTCTGATCCCAAATTTGAAGTTTCGAAGCATTTTGCACTAAAGTTTGAGGATGAAAGTATAATATTTCGCTTTAATCATTGTTTTCTAACTGTGAAGTACGAAAGTCTCTGATTCTGCTAATCTGTAAGACCTCTCCTACAACCGGTACTGAAACCAACGTTTTGGTGAAAATGGGAAAATTTTTTAAATCAAATATTGGGTGTACAAATATTTCCGAAAAATGCAGTTTTCGATGCCCATCGTGTACAAGAGTGATTTAAGTAAGAATTTCAATGATTTTTTAACATTTCAGGTTTTCTCAACAGAAAATACTCCATATTTATGACCAAGAGTATATTTGCATGTACCTTAAGAGTTTTGTGACTTGCACAGCTATCTGTTATTAAATGGATTCTTCTCTTTTTTATACACGTTGATCCAAGTCCGCGCTTACAGCCATTTGGGTTAAGTTAACTTTTTTGCCTTTTGCACATTGTCATTTGATTTAGTTACGTTTGTCTGTTTCGTTTACATGTGTTTGTGTTATTCTTGTTCAGTTCCCTTTTTGATTGTGTCCAGTGATTGAAATTAGCAGCAATTTTACGTACTTCCAGTTTTACTTAATTATATGATATTTGTCAGTTCATGTGGCACTGTAATTTTGTTGTGATTTCAGAATGAATTTTTTCAGTGGATTTTCCGTATGGTTGTGTTTTAATGAAAATCGAGTCAATTAAAGTTACAGCCTTTTCAGCGATTTTCCAAGCAGACCGTGCATAAAAGAGAAAAATATACTCTTTTGCCTTCTTAAGATTTTAGTTTCTTGATATTCTGGTTATTGGATGTGGTTTGTTTCCATTGATTTATTAACTTTTCACTTTTTGGGGCAGTCTATATGGTGCGAGTTTCCTCACTGTGGTGAAAACCGTACGGTGATCCCTAGATGCTTTGTTTTGGGTCGTTGCCTCCTTGACATTTACCCCATTTCCTTTCTTTTTCACCTAAAGGAAACTGTTAACAACAAGTCAGACATGGTCAAATATTGGCTAAGAGGTAATATTTTGTTTCAGACTTATCTTGTTTGTAAGTATGTAAGTAACTGAACACTAACAAAGAACAATCTTAATCTTAGAACAAAAAGATTCGGGACTTATGTACCTTGCCAAGAGAAGTTTTTACATGGGATTAAGTGATGCGCAAGTACTTTGTTGTTGTTTCTAGGTGGGTTTAGGGTTTAAATCGAGATTCGATATTTATTCTATACGTGAGACTTCGAGCTCGTGATATTTTAAAGCTATAAATTTAAGTCATCTTTTCCTTGAATACTTTTTGGCGTTCGTGTTCAATTTTGTTCATTTGTTTTGTCTTTTTCATATTGTCTCCAATTGTGTTAATCAGAAATGTCGAGTTTTTAGGTTTTTTTTAACTATAGACTTGCATTAGTTATACTTTATTTCAGTGTAGGTTTATTGTATGTCGGAATACTTCTGTAAACAGTGGCAATGAATCGGCGTACCAATACTATGGGAAAGGGACAGAAATGGTGGGAATCTTGAATAAAACATAATTTAATATCTAAAATTATATTTTGAATTTTTATTTGCAATGAATGAAAAGATTCATGAAAATGTGCGTATTTAATGACAAATTTCAGACTCATGTGTTAATTCAACAAAAAAAGGTATGAACATTTGCAGCATGATATTTTGGTTAATTCAAATATATACATTGAGCATTAAAACTTTTGACTTCTCCACACTTTATGCTACTATTCCTCATGAACAGCTGAAATCTCGACTGACAGATATAACAAAGTGCTTTCTTTTAAAAAAGAAATGCAATATGTGAGCTCAGCTATTATATATCGTAAGACAAAATGTGATGTGCTATACGTTTAACATGTTAAATGCAGATTAATGCGTAAGTCACAGATTCACCTTCGAGACATAGAGGAATAAAGTTATCCTTCTATATAAACGAAATAAAAGGGACAACAGGAAAAACCTACAATGGCTGAAAATTATAATTACAAGCCACATCTGCCAGGGAATTACACAGGGAAAACACGAATTTGACAAAGGACAAACGTAGGACTGTTCGTTCTTTTGATTGACGGTTCGGTTATCACTTACTTTACTTTTATATAAAAACCTTCTGAGCACAAAATCAAATACAATCTACTATTGTTTAAATTTTAACGATTTCTATACAGATGGAAGTGCTGGTGTTTCAAAAAAGAATGGAACATTTGACAAATTTCTGGTACATTACAATTGGCCTTTCTCAGTATAATTGTCAACAAATATAAAACTACCATCTGGCAATACAATGCACTCAAATCTGTCGACGCAATATCTGAAAATATCATCTGGCAGTTAATGTCCATTTTTTGAAGTGCTTCGAAGGATTTACATGCTTGCTTTATAACCTTTTTTAAAATTTTTGTAGAGGAATATTCAAGCGGTAGATTCTTTATTATGAAATGTCAACCCAATCTATGAAAACACGATCTAGTACTGATTAAGTCCAATAATTCCCATCTTTAAATTGTTTCATTTTTTTTTGTGTGTGTGAACAGTTGCGATACAAACTTTTTCAGAATTTTTGGCAATTTAAAAATATCATATTAAAAGATTTTTGTATGCATATCCTATCGGGTCTAATGTTGGGATAAGTTCCCCGATTGAAGGTCATGTTCAATGACGGATCAAAACAGCATTTTTCTTCCATAGGATCCAATCGTATATTATGTTCACAGCTGAATGATGGATGACAGATCGACACAGAGTGAAGTACCTCACAAGTATTTTCGAACCTGTGTTTGGTTTAAATCAATTCAGCGGTTCTCTAGAAGGAGATCTTTATAAATATTTCCCTAAAGGTCCACTGGTGTTTACAGATGTTTACGATGACAGATCGCCACCAAAGTAAAAACGATGGGTCAGCCCCGAATAAGAAACATTCATGCCAAATTTGCTTCAATTCCAATCAGTTGTTAATCTGAAAGAAATTGTTTAATGGACAAGTTTGCGGACGGACGACCCATATAGCCAGATGATCTAAAGATAATGAAGGAATTACTACCTGCAGTCACATTAAACAGAAACGAAACATTTAGTTGTACATGTAACAAGATTAAGAGTGAACCAAAATCACTAGAAAATGGGGGCTTTTTCAGCTTGTGAGTATAAATAAACATTACATAAAAATATAAAAAAAATGATTAATATATATTATATGTTATTATACGAATGGACCAGTATCTCCAGCGATGGAAAATAAAATTTCTCAGATTAGAATTTGTGTATTTATGCACGATAGGTTTATCACGTACACGTAATTGTGACATCTCCCGTTGTAATTTTTCTAAGAAAAAACTGTCTTCAATTAGACAAAAAAAAGAATTTAGCTTAGATTTGGAAGAATATCACGTGCTGGGCGCATTTCATTCGGGCGCATTTTAAAAAGTAGGGGTATTTCATTTGGGTGCAGGTTAAGTATTTCAAATGGGCGCATTTTTAACACAGGGAAATAGTGCAGGTAAGTATATGTTAAAGGTAAATATATCATATTTTTACTTATAATACATGCATTGATCTTTGATCCTTTATAAATATTACCATGGTCTCCGAGAATTTACATATTTAACAAATGGGCAATTGTTACAGTTTTGTTTATGTATGTTAACAAGTAAGCAATGGTATATATAAGAAAATACCGAAGTTACTTTTAATTTAGTTTCTGCATATGCACATTTCGACATATTGTGTCTCTTCAGTGTAGATCAAATCAAAATATTTGTAAATCCATATCCAATAATATGTAATATGTGATAAAGCTGATAGAGAACAAATTACCAATATTAATGACTTATGACAGAAAGGCAGGATGTGCAACATTGAGGTTACAAGTATTCCGCTCGGACAGACCTTTTAACTTGAATATAGTGCTTCGATTTTAACCTTTTAGCCAATGCACTGTTTATATTTGCATTGTTACATTTCACATCATTTGAGTATTATTTAATTCAATAAGCTATTGTTGTTACGTTACCATACTTCACATCGTACAGGTAAATACAGGTAAATAATTATGCGCCAAAATGAAAGATTTTTATTTGCGCCCAATGAAGTAATTATTTGCACCGATTTGTGCTAACAAAAAGTGAAAATCCTCATTTTATCACATGTAAAGCCATTTTTACGTTCTATTGCTGTCATAATAATTAAGGAGTAAAATAGTCGAGAAGAAGGATGGAGTTGTGTTGCAAAACTTCAATTTCATTTTTAAAGTGTAATTCTGTAATTTCATGTTAACCAACTGATGTTTTACTTGTGTTTAAATGATTCTTAGTTTTTCAATTACCCGTTACAAATTGTCTCCATTTAAATTTTGTTATCTCGGAAAGTTCAGCAATAGAAATCTAATCTAACAGTACGGTATATCGATAAAAGGTCAATTCAAATTAACAGACGATGCTTTACTATAGAGGATTTTTCTAATAAGCATATTTGACACATAGATGGTTGGTCAATGTTTCGAAATGATCAATTATTGTAAACACAATTAGTTTGAAAACCCTTCCTAACGGCAATCAAAATTTATCTTTTGATACGGTGAATTCGAAGAGTGTATTTTTTCGTTTATCTCTAAAGCTGATATTTTGCTACATGGTTGTTAATCTTAAATACTCGTCTAAAAAATTAGTTAACCCCAAATTTAATGTACATATATTCGTTTTCAGACAAGAATTTAAACTTCAATAGATTCCAAATTTAAAACTAATAAAATAAATAAAAAAAATCAACTTACAAAATTTAACCGAATATATTTAATATTACTCCTGCTACTACAATGTTATGAATTTTGTCATTACAAAACTGCTTCAAAATGCAGTGATTCTCTAAATATCCATTTATAAAACAAAACCGTGAGTGTGACAACTTATAACTACATTGATAACAGCCTTGCTTGTTGATAATTTTATAGTACGAATTACTAAAATATTTCCGAACTCGATTTATATCGTGCATACCTGTTTTGATATTAAAAAATTCCACGGTTGTAGAGAATGAACTTTTTGACATAATGCTATCTAATCCGTTTCTGCATTTCCAGTGCAAACAAGAGCTATGGTGCATTAATAATATTTTACGATGATATGTCATGTAAAATGCATTTTTCAGTTAAAAGATATTAGTATCCGTATTGAGTGAAAACTGTTATGCTGTAATGAATAACAAGAATTAGATTTTTACCAAAGTACAAGAATACTTTGTTTTCTCAAATTCAAGAAATCCACATCAATAACATTTGTATAAGTTGATTGTGAACAACTTCAATAACTTAACAATCTGGCTTTAAAATGTGGCATTTGATAATTAAAGTACCGTCTTTGTTTTTTTCTTTTATTATTTATTTATATACTATTTTTTAGTTTGGTCTCCTTTCCAACTTTTGTTACCTAGTATTATATTTCAATGTTATGGAAGTTCATTTTACATGGCCCAAAAGGGATAACAGGAAACATCTACAATGGCTGAAACTTACAATTACATGCTAAAATCTGTCAGGGAATGTTAAACTACGCAAGAAAAGCGCAAATAAGTTGCTTTGTATAGGACCTTAACTTTTTTGGAATGGGCGACCAGTTTCTCCTACGTATGCGGAATTCCACAGCCTGGCTTACTACAGGTTATCATACAAACCAGGCTGGTAGTTGTTCATGAGATGTTTATGGGATTAGATTGTAAATTTCCTGACATTGAAGTTTGATTTAACAGAATTTCATGGACAAGACTAGGACATTTATCACATTTCCAAGCGTCGCGCGTTTGAAATTTTAAAAATTCACGATTACTTCTGTTTTAAAGATATGCAGTTGTGTATTTAGATTTTTGTAAAGAGTTGCATATTTTAAATATCTTTAACCGATTGAGCCTGAATATCAAAATGTTGTAGATTTGTCAAATTAGAGAATGAAGGCACAATCGTGGATTTGACGTAGCATTTTATGATCTTGTATCTTGATGGTATCATATGAGCGTCAAAAAATTTGTACCTAAAAACTCTTCTTCAAATCATAACAATGCAACTATGAAAAAACGGTCATTTCGAATGTCATCTGTATTCATTTCTAATTAGGAAGTATTAGTATGTCAGTTGTTCAGCAGAGCAATTAATGAGGTCTGTCTACGAAGTGGTGCAAGACGGGAGGTATATAGTGTTCATAGTGTTCGCCCCAAATCTAGTATCCATTACTCCTTCCAATCTTTTTATTACAATTTCATGAAACTTATATGGGAATTTAATTACATATTGTAGATGTGCACTGCGCTTTTTGTTTTCATCAATTTCCTTATGTTCCAGATTTTTGACATGATTTGGACTTAGTCATTTAAGCTCATTGTAAACTATATGATAACCACCCGTATTCACTATTCCTCTGATTGGAACTTCATGTAACTTATGTAGGAGCTTAATAAAATATTGTAAATGTGCACTATTTTTTTCCCATTAATCATTTTTTTCCAATTTTTTTCATGTTTTGGCCTTTGTCGTTAAAGCTCAATGCAAAACATATGGTGACCACCCGGTATCAACCACTCCTTTTAAACCACTGATAGCAATTTCATTAAACTAACGTAGGAGCTTAGTTACATATAGATGTAGATGTACACAACTTTTTTTGTTTTCCAATTATTCCTTTTTCCAGATTTTTCGCATGTTTTGGACTTTGTCATTTTAGCACAATGTAAACCATATGATGACCACCTGTAATTCGCTACGCCTCCTTGGAAACTGATTGGAACTTCATGAACTTATGCAAGAGCTTAATAATATATTGAAGATGTACACTACAAATTTTGTTTTCCAATAATTTCCTTTTTCCAGATTTTTTACATGTTTTGGACTCTGCCATTTGAGTTCAATGCAAACCGAATGGTGACCACCTGGTATCCACTATTCCTCCTTGACCACTGATTGGAATTATATAAAACATATGAAGGAGCTTAATTATATATTGTAGATGTGCACTATATATTTTGTTTTCCAATTATTCCTTTTTTCAGATTTTTTGCATGTCTCGGATTTTGTCATTTTAGCTCAATGCAAACCATATGGTGACCACCTGGTATCCATTATTCCTCCTTGACCACTGATTGGAATTATATGAAACGTATGAAGGGGCTTAATTATATATTGTAGATGTGCACTATGCGTTTTATTAAGGCCTTTCCCACTACAGTGGAAAGACCTTATTGTATTTCGTCTGATTATTAAGGTCTTTCCCACTACAGTGGAAAGACCTTATTGTATTTCTTCTGATTAAGGTCTTTCACGACCTTGGTCGTAAAGACCTTATTGTTTTTCTTTTATTATTCTTTTTCTTATTATTATTAAGGTCTTTCACGACTCTAGTCGGAAAGACCTTCTTGTTATTCTTCTGATTATTATTATTATTAAGGTCTTTCACGACTCCAGTCGGAAAGACCTTCTTGTAA